>QVTF01005445.1:0-29009 GCA_003573665.1 Oxygymnocypris stewartii
TATCCATCCATTAATCCATCCATCCGCATTAATCCATCCATCCATGTTCATCCATCATCCATTCACATTCATACATTCATTCATGTTCATCTATTTGTGCTCATCCATCCATCTATGTTCATGTTCATCCATCAATCCATTCACCTATCCATTTATGTTCATCCATCCATCCATTCATGTTCATCCATCCATCCATCCATCCATCCATCCATCATCCATGTTCGTTCATGTTCATGTTCATCCATCTATCCATCTATCTATCCACCCATCTATCCATTTGTGTTCATCCATCCATCTATCCACTCAGACCGCTTGTCCTGTCTAGGGGCTGTGGGATGTTGGAGCCTATCCCAGTGTCTCAAGCCGTTAGCAGGGAAACTCACTACCAGTGAGTTGGTCAGTCCATCACAGAACCAAATCATACACAGCATAAAGAGAATTTCAACTGAACAATAATATTACGATTAAAGAAACTAGCTTTCAATTTGTGTTCTAGCTTATTGCATGTGCTCCTGAGTGATATGGGTTATTCATTCAAAGTTACTGGGTTATTACATGGAGGACAAGAGAGGACAAATGCATGTGAGATTGGTTGAATCTCAGCGGTTTAGTGTGCATCCTTGTGGGAGAATTTTCTCTCAGCCCGTCAGCCGTCTCTTTGTTGACCCTTTTTCATTGCTGAAAACAATTGCTGATAATGTATACGAATCATTCATGCCATCGTTAGATGAATTCCAGCATTACTCCCATCTCAAATAACATTACGTTTTCTTCACTCAACCTGAAAAATTACTCAATTCAAACAGCAAAACACAGTCATGATGACATCTCTCACTCACGATGTGCAATGTGAGCCTCCAATGCAGGAATCCTAATCCTATTTCTATTTGACAGTTATTGTCGTTTTGAGTAAAATCTCTCATTTCAGTGGCCTGTCATGGCAAGATTTACAATGGATCCTTCCGATGTTTGTTGATTGTCTAAGCTGATTTGATGCCCTGGAAGAGCAAATTTTCTTCGGGAGAGGGGCCATTCATCTCTACTGAGCCGTAGGAAGCCATATTGTTTCAGCCACAGCCAATTAGCTCTCAGTTTGAGTGAAGAAGGCTTGTTTCACAGTCTGCTGCCTCTGCCACACGCATAAGAGTCCTACACACACACTCATGCATGACAACGAGACAGGAGGAGGAGCTGCTCCATCAAAGAGTACTTATCTGCCAGTTAGTACCCCCAGATTCCCAAAGTACAACCCACAGACTGATCCAAAAGATTAAAATAGATTGTAAATAGCCAGAGTGATTTCACTTCGCAACTGTAGTGTTGTGTAGGGCCAAATATGTGATGATTGATGTGGATTCTATTGAGTTTGATGGTTGTGAACTGTGCCCACTGTAGGCTGAGCACCTTAACTGAAGCTTGTCTTGAGGGAAGTGAGACTCAGTAACTGGGATATACTGTTCTCTGTTGGAATGACTAGAATATGTTGACAAAGCCTGTCAAAGTAATGTTAATTAAACGTGATTATTGTAGTAAAAATACCAGTTTAATATGGAGCTATTGTTTCAGCTCCGGGAATTAGTTATTAAATATTTAATATGCTCGATTAAGCCCTATTAATATTTCTTTACAGTTTACACCTTATTAAGTGCTTGTCCAGCAATCACTAAAAGTACATTCTGTTAATCTCAATTAAAATCTCGCTTACATTCCCCGTGGCCCCAGGTAACGATAAATGAGATTAATAATTTCTCGTTTTTGAGCTAGGTTGCGTTATCTTTAGGGCAAATAAGGATAAAAACACTTAAAATCACATTCAGAGACACTTGTTTATAAAATGGAAAAGGTTTATTCGTGATATTGCTATTCTAACATAAATGGATTATTTAATAAAAGCACAAACATACACACATACGAGAGTTGAGGTTAAGGTTTAAAGAATGACATTCTTTCCTATTTCATAACTTAGCCAACCAGCAAAGATCACGAACAAATACGTATGTTTTGTTACTGCATTCAGATCATATTTTAACCAGTTCAGTCAGGATTAGGAATTCAGTTTGTACTTGCTTGGATTGGTGTAAAGCAGGCTCGAAGTTGGTTCGTTTCTCCCGCGTGAGTTCTTTGTTTCGGGCGTCACGTGTTCAGCTCGGGCTCCTTCGGTTGCTCTCGTGTGGAGACTTGAGACGGCTGCGTGACGTCACCGGGAAAGCTCTCCTCCGCAATCGTTGAATTCGTGGCTCCGTTACGGCTTTGGCACAGTCTTAGACCCCCTCCGATGGTTGGTTTCGTTGTGAGAGTCCAGCGGGCCGGCTTCCAGGTCAGCCTTGCGCGCGTTTGAGCGCGCCGTTACGAGTTCAGGAGCACCAGAGAGTTGCAAGAGGGAAGAGAGGGCGGCGCGCCGCTCGCGCGTCGTTTTAAACAGTCCGTTTTTTGGACATCCCCAAAGGCGGCTGGTCCAATCAGAGCGTCGGTACGGGGCGGAGCCCTGCCTGCCCGGCTGGTTTTTGCAAAGCCCCTTTCATGTGAGGAAAGATAACTTGTTTGTACGCCTGTATTAAAACTCTTATCGTGTTTACACATTTATACTGTCACCACATTCGTTATCTTATTGATTCATACAATTTTGCAACCATTCATAAAAGTCTAAACACAACCTAAACATTCCAGCTTAAAGTATGATTAGAAATCAGCCCACGTTTTCCTAAATTAATATTCATATTCCACAAGCATATGAGAGAAAGAGTACACATTAATATCCATATATTTCTTTGTGGATGCTTTGAAAGTCATGAAATGAACGAATGTCTTTAGGAAACGTTCTCGCTACATTCCTTTGTTCCATAACAGGAAGAAAACGCGCGCTTTTTGCGCTGAGGCGGAGGAGGGGCTTTTAGAGGGCTGCGGATTCTTTAGCTGCCCCCCCTTCTGGTGACTTGTAGAGTTGAATTCCTGCCGATATACGTTACATTATTCATATAAATAATCAATACTACCATCAGAGAGAATTGTTTTAGGAAATTATATGCTGTATTATATTAAGTGATATTAAATGACAATAAAATGTTCATTGTTGTTACGAGAAAAATATATACTTCAAATAAATAGTTTTTTATTGGGGCATAAAAAAGTGCATTTTCCACATGTATCACCAAATCAGCATATTCGAATGGTTACAGACAGATCATGTGACTAGAGTAATGGCTGCTGAAAATATATTAAAATAAAATAGTTATTTTAAATTGATATATTTCTTAATCTAATTGTTTTTAATGCATTTTTGCAAATGTAAAAAAGTTAATGAAGAAATTAAGTGAGCATTAAGTGAGACTTTCACAAACATCAAAATTGTCAAAGCTCAAAGTTGGGTATTAAATCCCATTTAGGAAAGAATTCTATGAATTGACAGATCACCTATTCAAAAGGACCCAAGTTCAGTTCGAATACCACTTTTTCAGATCGAGAAACTGAACAGACCGAATTCTGACAACAAACAGCTTAGAGTTTGCACCTAAAACAAGTATGTCATAATGGAAATAAAAGCAGTATATTCACTTCTAAAGCTAAGTTTTTTAATGCTTTTGTCACAAAAATGTAATGTCAGAAGCTCTATATATATTGTGACTTTTCTCAGTAAATATTCCTGTATTTAAAATGTTATATTATATATAAAAGGACACAGTCTTACATCTATTTCCAAAGTATTGCATGAGAAGATTATCCACTATCCCCTGTAGTCCCCATCGATTTGCAGCCTGACCACTAACTTTACTATTGACGAGCATGTCATTGATGAGTTCAGCAATCTTCCCTCCTGGAAATCACTTTTTTCATCCTCCTCTTGATTAAACCCTCCTTTTTTCCTTGATGCAAACACTTTTCCAGCACAAACAGCGAGTGGCACAGAGCACTAAGGCTACCAAATAGATGGTAGGTGTAATTACAATTTTCCTGTGAGGCAGAAGCAGGAAATGAATGTGACAGGATCAGAAGGCTGTGGTCTTCTGGAGCAATCTCGATTACAAACCAGTCATACGGGGGAGGGAAAACTCCTAGATACTGATATGAAATGGTAAATAAAAGATTTATGAATATAAGTAGACGAATAAATGAAATAACACAAAAACTATTTTGGAACAATCACTACCATCTCATTCTGGGCCAAAGGTACGGCTGCGTTGCTCCTGAGAAAAATACAGCAATTGTCCTCTTTTTGATTAAATGAAAAGGAAAGATTCAATCAGGCCCCATCTGTATTAGATGAACAATTGTGTTTCATGCAAATTACAGACACAAAGTCACAGGTCGTTCTGAAATATGAAAATAAGCGAGGTCTCTTAGTGTGCATTAGAAAGCCTCTAATTTGGAAATGTTTGGTTTACCCCATTTCACCACCTGGCTGAACCCTGAAATGAAGCATGATGGGAATATTCAAATGAGCAACATCGAAGGTGAGCCGAGCCTGTGAGGCCAGAGCGTTCTTTTGTCGAGTGCTTTGTATGCCGCTTGGCGCAAGAGAAAAAGGGGCCGATTCATTCCTTTGTTAAATAGCATAATAAAGCTTTCCATCAGCCTTATCAGTAAGAACGCGGTTTTGTTCACAATTGTGACTAAAACGAAAGATGAGTGAATTTAAAAGCCTTATGGCCTAATTGTTTGCAGTGGGTTTTGGCTGGTGGAACGTGTCACGTAGAGAGCAGGGCAAAAAGATTTGTTTTGAGTGTCGGCGATGCTAATGTGCATGTTTGTCGCCTCATTGAACCGCTGAATTTGCATGCTAAACTTTGCATGCTAACTATGCCGAGCAACGGGCTCCTTCACATCTGTGAGTCTGAGTTGTAATCACCACCTCTCCTAATACTCTTAAATCACGTCACGTTAAGTTACAGCCGCCGCTTGGTATAGTTACAATAGCAACAACATCTCAAAGCAATATCGAGCTTACTTGCTACATCGCAGCATGAATAGCCTCATGCTAATGAAACTTGAGCTGCATTAAGAATAATGCGCTGTTTGTAAGATACTCTCAGAACGTCATGTGGATCCAAAGAGCATTTGAATCCCAATGGAGGACACTGTCTGTTAGTCTTCCAGTGCTAGACATTCTTTCCGATGGATGTCATGGCGGAAGAAAGTGGACTGTCAGGTAGTCGGGGGAGTCGTCACCTTTGACGCCCACTGGTTTCCCTGTTTGAGACTGTCTGATGCATTAAGCTGCCAGGGGACACATCCCATAATGACAATGTGTACTGTACCTCTGGAGAACAGTCCTGCTGCTGGCCACATTCAGACATGGATGAGATATAGTAATAAATAAATAACGAATTTGTGACTTAATATCTCACAATTACAACTTTTTGTCTTGCAATATTACTTTATTTCGTATTTTACTATTTATCTCACTTTTTTTACTTTATGTGGTTTTGGTAAGAAAATAAGCTTTATCATATATTTATTCAATATAAAGATTTATATTGATATTTAATAATTATCATATTTTTACTACACTATTGTTATGGCCAAATAATGAATAATAATGATATTATTGTAATATCTATAGACAGTTTGAATAAAAAAAGCTCAAATTAATTTAAAAAGTCTGACAAATTCACAGTTTAACCCTCACAGAAATCGTATAAAATTGTGCGAGTGAGATTGTATGAATTAGCCACCTCGTAAAATATGTACAAATTGTTCCCAAGATAGCGTTGGCATAATACAGTGTTTTAGTTTTTTTGCGGATCCGTGAAACAAGTTTGTAGAGACGTGTAAATCAGTGGCGGCTGCTGGTCTTTCAAAGAGGGGAAGCTCATTTTTGGCCAACATCATAAAAATTTACCATTTATTTATACCTAAATTCTGCCCAACATTCCTTTTCAAGAAAATTTTCTAGCCTACGGTATGTATGAATGAATGAATGAATGAACAAACGATCTAAAAAAAGATATTAAACTCGAAATATGGGAATTAGGTTGAACTGAAACAAGGAATCTGGGTGAAATGTATGATGAAAATTGGCTAGCAATTTCACCAAGCAAATACCAAGAAATAGGTTGCAGCAGTTTGTCTTTCGACTACACTTCCGCGATGGGACTGAGCTCGAATAGCTTCAGTGTCAGTGACTTTTATAGTACAAAATCGCTGTCAATCAAAAGGAGATGCAGTCTTTCGACAGACCCTCCAATCATCACGCAGACGCTCGGAGTCCGGGCCAGCCCACTCCTCCATTCATCCCAGAGACGCTGAGCGTCCGTGGGCGGGACATAATCGCAGCATTATCCAATGACCGTCTTGTTTCTAAGCACTGAAAAAAACTGTTTAAAGCAGCCCCATTGAAGTCAATGGACGCTGGGCTTCAACAGAGTAATGCACTGTACGCTACGGGAATGAATGAGAAGGAAATCGAGTCAGCCGACCTAAGTAGCTGATTCTGAACGAAATTGTTTTCGTTCGAGATGAACGTGTTTAACGCATTTTTAGTCAATAAAATGTTAACATAATAGTACATATATTTGACCATTCATTTTTTGACAATTATAGGGGAAGCTGAGCTTCCCTTGCAGTCTTAAAGAAATCGCGTCTGGTGTAAATACATTTCACTGCAATACTGCCACCTACTATATCCTATTGTCAGCCAGTGTCCAATGGTGCTGAATTATTTATGATATTATTATTTATCCATATATCCATATATCTTTTTTTACACAAACACACACACACACACACACACACACACACACACACACACACACACACACACACACACACACTTTTTTCAATATATATCCTTATTGAGGCATGAAAGTGAATCATTACTGTATATACTGTATGTGAGAAAGAGCATCTGGGACATTCCACATAATTTGTGTATGTGTGTGTGTGTGTGTGTGTGTGTGTGTGTGTGTGTGTGTGTGTGTGTGTGTGTGTGTGTGTGTGTGTGTGTGTGTGTGTGTGTGTGTGTGTGACATGACATATGGGTTTGGAACACCATACATGAGAAGATTTTAAATAAATAAATTATGATTTTAAGTGAATTGCCCCCTTAAATGTTCCATGTCACTATGTAATTTTAGAGTCCACTTTTGATTTATTCATAAGCCTCATCACCATATCGCATAAACATCTGGCCACTGATTCGGCATGTTGTGATACAATCATACCCATACATTTCAAGTCTAATCCTAAAGGAACCTCTGGCAGCTTTCCTTTTTCTGAAATTCTCAGTAGGCCTTGTTTAGAATTTGTCCGTAAGGGGGCTTTGTCTGTGCTGACTGACACAAACTAGCATTGAACAGCTCTTCACAGCCAGCCCCACAGCATCCCACTCTCCCTGCATGAAGAGTCTCTTCTAAACTGAAAAACACAGGTTTGAGCGCTAGCCACTGAAGTTATTTATAGTGGATATTTTTTCTGCTTTTGATGTGACTCACAACAGTAAATCTGGTGAGACTAGGGATTTCCACCCCCAGCTGCTCTCTGTGCTGTGAAGAATAGCCCTCAACTCCTTTTGGGATGCTAGCATTGTTTGTTTTCTCATCCCCTGCTAATTTTTTATGTTTATAGAGGATAATCCCATACCGTATTTTTCCCTCTGTTTTGGCTCTAGAATGGACAAGCGAGTTAGTGTCTGTCTGCTCTAAATTTTAAGTCAGCATATTTAGGTTGAAACATAGTATCAAACATTACTCTTTTGAAATATAAGACTTTGATTAGGTTTGGCACAAAACTACTTCTCCAGTCCGTTTACACCATACACAACTAAGCTGCACTTAATCATAAAGATTAATTTAGAAATTGTTATGGTTATGACATTACAGCAATAAGCACATTTAGCAGAATCTATTCTAGTGATTAACCAATAAAAACAATCTCCATTTATATACATAGGTAGTTGACGTATCAATGTGTCCTATGGTGTGACAAAAAAAACAAAAACATTTTTAGCGTTGAAGATAAAACCTCTCTCATGCTATTTGTAAATAAGAATGAAGATACATTTTTCTCATGTTATTTGTATGTTAAGTTTTTGTTTTTCTAAATTGTTGCTATGCCACACCATAGGACACAGTCCAATTTGTATTTGTCCACTACTCATGTATAAATAAAGGTTCTTTATTGGCTTCTACGGTTCCATTGAAAGACTTTAACATTCACAGAACAATTTTATTTCACAAGGTTCTTTAATTTTTTTTTAAATGTTCTTCACACTAAGATAATATATATACTAATAATAATAATAATAATTATTATTATTATTATATACTGATAATAATTGTTCACTGAAATGTTCCTTAAATTTTTTTTTTAATTATTATTATTATTTTAGAACGCCACACTTTATGAAACTGATTAACTATTTTTTTGTTTTTGGTGCAAAAATCCATTATAGACACTTTTAAATAATGTAATGTCAAAAATTAATTATTCTGTATATTTTACTATTTGGAATTTTAATCTGCAGCTTCTCAAACAATATCCATTATTGATAAAATAGAGAACAGCATGCAGAAAGAGAAGAAGGGGAGGTGGAGGCCTCCCTGTAAGACACTGTTATTGTTCTGTCTGCCTGGTGAACAGCACTTGTCAGAGGTGAGGTGATTTTCCACTGCAGCTTTTCTTCTCAGTATGTAAGCCTGGCGTGAGCAGAAAGTGATGCTGTGACTGAAACACTAATGAGGCAGCTCGGTCTCTCGCTTTCGCTTTCTCTCGTTCCCTTCCTTTTCCTCTTCCTTTCTCTCTCGCTTTCCCTCACAGAGCAAATGAATTTCAGGAGTTAACATTATCTTGGCTTTTTCTGTAGCTCTGCCTCAGTAGAGAGCTTCTCTGCCGGGGTCCGCTGGGAGCGGTGTGTGGGGCGAGCTTTCTAGCCGATAACCTTGGCGAGGTGTTAGGGAGAGAGAGTGTGGCTCTGGAATCTCATTAGCCCCGGCGCCAGGCTGGCTTTAATTGCAGGGCACGTCCTCACAATGCCTGTCTGTGATGAGACAGTGGGATAGAAGAGGGGAAAGAATAGGAGCGCAAGGAGGTCAGTGAACTGAAAGGAATGATACGGCTTTGCATGTAGGTGCAGCCGTCAGGGAGAGTAAATGGGTGCCAGATATTACAAGATAGAACCCTTCGCCATCACATTGGGACCTTCAATTGAATAACTTATTAACCAAAAAATTTTTAAAATGCATTGATCCACCACGTATTTTAGGAGTATTCATTAATGACTGCTTTCAAATATCGTATTTGGCCTTCGTTTTTATTCATTGATAGTTTTCTTAACATTTTGTAAGCATGATTTGTGAAAATCTGTGAGTGAAATGGATTTCTGTAGAAGGATTTTCTAATTTACATTTATTTAAAAGACTACCACTTTGGTTAACAAACATGAAAAGCATTAAGTATTATTAAAACATGGCCAATTTTTTAAGGTTACACTTTATTTAAAAGTGTCCTTGTTACACGTTACTTATACTTACTATTTTAAATGATGCATACTTACATGCAAGTAACCCTAACTCAAACCCTAATCCTAACCCTGACCATATAATAGGTACATGTTAATTAATATTACTCAGTACTTAAATGTATAATCACATTGTAACAAGGACACCTTAAAATAAAGTGTATAATTTTGTATATATTAATTATATTAACGTATAATGTATATCATTTAATTAAATGTAAATATATGTTAGATATTTACTAGATTATTTGTAACAAGTAAATTCACAAAGGAATTATATATTAGCAAGTAGAACAAAACATAAAAGATTCATGAGAATGGCATAAAAAAGATAATCATTAAAAAGTAATTAAACAAATCAATATCAGTCATCAAAGGCCATCTTGAAAATGTTCACTACTCTAGTTTTGAGAGCTTAAACTCCCCAATGGCCATCCTCAGACATGCTGGCTTTTCTTCAAAACTCCTCAAGGACCAATTGATAATTCCCACACTGCTCGGTAAGCCACCCCGTTCCCTCCAAATAGACCTAGAGCGGGCAGCACTGTCGCAGTGGTAACACCATCAAATGATCTCACTCTCTTTGATCTTGGGCTTTAAGCATCAAGTAGTTCACGGAAACTCATGAGGGAAGCATTGAGCTGCAGCGCTACGCAGTCAGCTAGCATACGGCTTAATCGAAGATGCTAAACACAGATATGAAGCTGAAGTATTATTACTGAGGCTGTTCACCACATTAGAAATATAGGCACGTCATAAAGCCTAAATTATGTGTGTAGTCAAGTCATGTCTCGTACACACAAGTCTGTTGAGGCAATTTAGTTTTACTTGACCTACTTTAATATATAATTTGCTTCATTGTATATGCATTCAATTGTTGCTTTCATATAACATTATCTTTTCACCTTCAATAAAGGCCAAAAGTATATCATTATCAGACATTATATTAGGCCCTTTCATCACACTGCAGTAAATGTGTTGATTTGCCAGCATCTCGACAACTTATTCACACATGACCTCTAAATGGAAAAATGCTGTTAAATTACGGAAAAATCTGTGTGAGAGATGTTACTCATCAGAATAGTCTCTTTTTATCTGATTTGATCAGAGTTTAGCAAGATATTTGTATAATTTTCTCTCCTCTTTTTACTGTAGTTTTGTCTTATAGGTTGTTTCTGTTTTTAATCATATTTTCTTTGTGATTTTTTATTGGATTTTTTCCCCCTGCTATGTATATGTATTCTTGTTTACTTTCATCACGCTGCAGTAAAATTGCTGTCAGTTTGTCCCTCTTTTTTCGCTCTACTGAAAAGTAAAAACTTAAAATTCATATTTGATGAGTCCAAACTTAGAGACCATTAAATTTAGCAGACAGCACACGGTGCTGTCAGATCATTCAGCTTCACCCATGTCAGCTGCTCAGGAACAAGAAACACGAGTGAGTGAGGGATCCCTGTGGTAAAGCCCCACTTAAACCTCAGCAAATGAATTATTTCACTCTTTGACGGTGCTATGGTGGTGTTGTTGGCACATAAACTACTGCAGAAATAGCTGTGCTGCTTGTTATTTGAAAGCGGTCCCATTGGCTTTTCATGTGTCGGCCATGTAGGGATGATTTTTGAAGTGGCTGTCATGTTGTATGTGGTAAAAGCTTCAATAGTTTAAAAAATTCAAAAGCTCCAGGTTTATATGATGATTAAAAAGGAAATCTGTCCTTTGATATATAAAACAATACTTTTGAAATGAGATACATTCACTTTAGCAGATTTTGTAATCTCTGACTGTGAAGTCAAATACAGTGTCTCCCATGAAAAATCCAGAGAGCATTTCTGAAACCGCTTCAGCCACTAGTTCAGCTGGAAAATTAATCCTAGCTCTCTGCAAATACAATATTATCATATAGAAAGATGAAAATGCCAAGCTTGTTAAATGCAGCAAGTGTTGTGACAGTGTAGGAGTTAATTGTCTTCTCAAAATATAATTTTCAGTCTTTTCAAATGGAGTTTCAATTTTTTTAAACCAGATTTATAAAATATTTTTTGTACTTATATTTTGATACTGTTTGTATACATTTTTACATTTGTTTATTATACGTAGAAATATTTGTATAAATCATTTTAATATTTTATGCATATTTTTTAGGTAACCCTTTACAATATGTTCCTATTAGTTCATGCAATAGTTAGTTAGCAGTCAGTTAGCTTTCTTTCTTTCTTATAACTTGGCATTGTTAGTTCATGTTAGCTCGGGTTCATTAATATTAACAGATACAGCTTTTAATTTTTATATTAGCTAAGCTTAAGATATTCTGCAATATATTCTTAAATTTTTTAATGTTAAGCTAATATTCTTTAATATTTTTAATGTTTTAATTTGAACAAAAATATTATGAATTGTTACCTTTTTTACTTATGTTTTTCATCTTAATTATAAAATTAATCAGCTATTTAAGCCTTTTTGAGTTTTTTTGTGGTCTTTTTTGTCATGTTTTTGCTTTCATCATCTGGTCATTCATTCATTCATTAATTTATTGCCATCAACAGAACCAAACTACACTTAAATGAACTTAATAAAAGTAAAATAAAGTGAGTTGAAATCATTTGTACTTTTAAAATTTTAGAGCAGCAACTGAACTTAAGTTTTTAAGTTAAAACAGGTTAAATATTTTTGTGGTGTACAGTTGCGTACCAACCATATAGATGTAATGTGGTTATCAAAAGTGGGTGTCACTTGTGTAAATAACTAAACTCAGTGTTACAAGATTAGACTTTCACACCCGGAGTGTTCAGTTACCAACATAATCAACATCTGTTGTCTGCTCACTTCAGTCTATCTCAGTTATGTGAAAGTTGCATGGTCCAGAGCAGTGGTTCCCAAACTTTTTTTCATGCCCCCCCCCCCCCCCCCACGTACACATATGGTAATCTGATATATACATTTACATTTAGTCATTTTGTAGACGCTTTATATATATACATATGCAATAATAATATAATTTTTTGTCTCTTAGAAATGCACATTTGACATTGAGTTGACATGACAGTAGTAGTTTGAGTTAGGATGCAGATGTGAATTTATGTTCATTATCAAAATCAGTAGCATCTGTAAAAATTGCAACAACCTCCTTTTTTATATGGTGAAATTAAATTGTTCTGACTGTTTTAGTTTTATTAAAATTAACCATTGTTCTTCCATAGTAGCATACATTTACATCATGATAGCCAGAGTTAAAACCACACATATAGCACCTCAATAATGT
Source organism: Oxygymnocypris stewartii (assembly GCA_003573665.1). Lineage (NCBI taxonomy): Eukaryota > Metazoa > Chordata > Actinopteri > Cypriniformes > Cyprinidae > Oxygymnocypris > Oxygymnocypris stewartii. The sequence continues at coordinate 12,711 of QVTF01005445.1, forward strand.
GTTAAAGGTGCAACTATATAGTTTCTAGGTGGCCTATTTATATGTAAAACAGTAGTCTAAATACATTTATTATAAAAGCACATACGCTAGTTAATAGCTTAATCACAAATATACTGTAATTACATTCCATTACTCCTTTAATACACGTCTACATTAATATAATTAATTTGATATGAATACCCCACATTTCTGCCACAATACCATGGTGCATTTAGTGTTACTACAGTAAATCCATGGTAAATGATGGCGATTTGTTGACTGAAAAGCCTTCTGACTGTCTCGTTGCACACAGTGTTTTTCTGCTGTTTGTCAGCGCTGTTTTATCTGGATTTAAACTAGTGTATATCAGTCATTTGTGTTCTTCGCTGAATTCAAGCGCTTCTCACTGGATCTCACAGCGCAGTTTAGTGTTTGCGTGATCGGTGAGTAAACACATCTGCTCTAGTCAGCTCGCTCTGCACCGCGCCGCTGTCTGAACTGAGCGGATATGGTCCGTGTAGCGTGGTTCAAATGAGTAGTGCTGTTTTGTTCCGCTTTTGCCACATAAAAATTAAATGTAATATTTATCAAACTTGTTTTAATCGAGGAAACTTATATCACTATAATTATAGTTATCTTTTATCGCCCAGCCCTACCTCAAAGTATATCTGCTCCCACACCCCTGCTGTGAACAGGGGCGCTCCTCCCAGGTTGGGAACAGGGCAGGGGTGCCCACACTTTTTTTGTGCGTGGGGAAGGGATCGACTTTTCAAATGAGAAACTCACCGAGATCTACCAAGTGAAAAATAAGTAAATAATAAAATACATATAAAACAAATAAATAAAAAGGCATGTTGGGATGTGTCTTTATATTACATTACTTAAATTCTTTTATAATAAAAAAAATTAAATAAATAATGTTCAATTCGTACCCCTGTAGAACTGTGCCTGCATTTACCTAAAGCAGTGTTTCTCAACCTTTTTTACTTCAAGACCCCCTCCTCTCCAAATCAATACCCAAACTTTTCTATTCACTAAAACCTTTGTATTTGTTATTACTTTTCGAGTACATGTAATATCTTTAAAACAAAATTAATTCAAGATGGATTTAAAAATTCCATGTTCTTTTTTGCAATCATTCTTTGCAAAAATGTCCCTGCAGATATTCTATACAACTTAAAAGTTTGTAAAGCTCAATTAAACAGTAATTTTAACATATAAGCACAAGTCAACCTACCATACCAAACAATAAGGAATGCTTATAAACTACAATACGGGTCCATTCAGAATCGCTAAACAAATAAAAATGAAACCATTCTGAACTCAGTGATCTGAAGGCGGCTCGACGCCACAGTGAATAGTTTCCCTGTCAGAACAAGCAGTTTGGTGCATCTGATGCCCATTTGTACATAAACGCCACTGATCCTCACAAACTTTTCCAAAACAAGCAACCATCCATAAACACTGAGCTGTAGCCTATTCAAGCAAAAATATGATGTTATAGTGATGAGTGAGCCGAGAGCGCACACGGTTCGTTTGCGCATCAAATAAAAGACACAATGCGCGCCTAATGTACAATCCTGTATGTCACTGTAATCATCTGTACCTTAATTACAATCATCATCCATCAACACGTTAGGCTACTGGTGTAACACTGGCTTCTTTTATCCACCCGAGAGCTGTAGTTTGCGTATCATATGCTCATACAGTGGTTTTTGAGCCGCCGTTCTGTCTGTATTTCACACAGCGCGATAAGAAATGGCTTGAGTTGCTCCGAAACACAGAACATCACATAATACCCAGAGAGGTGGTACTGTTATGTATTTATATATATATTTACATTATTTAACATATTAGTCATAACATCAGTGAATAGGCTATATTATATTTTAGTTTCAGGTTATCTCGCGCCGTCCAGGTGAGAACCACTGACCTAAAGCACGATCTACCAGCATTGCGATCGACCTATTGGGCAACCCTGGTTTAGAGTCTAGACAAGTGAAATAAAAGGAAAGGCCAGCAGTTAGTGGTGTATATCTGTGAAACAAGCATGGTCAGTGCTAGCAAAAATGTTCACTTGGAATGCAGTATTTAATCTTTCTCCCCGGTTTCCATTTACCTGCTGTTGCAGGTAATTAATGAACTAGCTGTCTTTTTCCTCTCTGCAGTCTTTTTCTGTCTAGGTTGCCTGTAAATGGTGACTGGGGCACGGTGTTTGAGAGAGAAGCGTTCCAGGCGGATATTGTCAGATCATAAATCAGAGGCGCTCTCTTTGGGATTATTTCTGACTGCTCTCATTTGGACAGGATCAGGCCTTTGTTATGGTTCCACAGTCTGTTTCCTCAATCTGTCTCACAGAAGCCTCTATCATCCTCTTCCCAGCTCTCTGTCAGCCCTCTCACCTTCCTTCCAGACAATCGATAGGTCACCTCTCTCATTAGAGTGGGTATTTATTTCTAGACACTTGCTTTTGCCTTTCAGGAGTAAGCAAGAGTGTGCGCTCTACAGCATATTGTCTAGCTTGTTTTCTTGTCTGCTTTCCTCTTTGCACATTGTTTTACTTCCACAAGTTCTTCAGTGTTTGTCTCACAAGCTACTTTTGTCTGGCTCCGTCTTCTTTTTGAATGTCGCATTTTTGTTTCCTGCTGTTTTCCAAATCCACCATTTGCCTTTGCCTCCTAAACACAATCTCTGCTATTATTCTCTCCCCTCATCCATCCTGAAAGAAAGTAGGAAGGTGTCACTGCATTAGAATGACAGTGACAACAACACAGGTAAATATGTTTTGTTTGTGCGACATGTCTCATCATATTCCCTAGTTTCCCTTCTGTCACAATCTTTTTGAGTGTGACAGCAACAACTGAGAATTATTTCCAGGTAGGGAAGAATTTTACTCATATGTAGGTGCTATAAAGTCACTGAAACTGTTTATTTCCAGATTAATAGCTGGTTTAAAGTTAACCAATGACTTTGGAGATGGCTGTTTTGTAGTTTTACTTCTTAAAATCAATATTGAAATCAGCCTTGGTGAAACTGCTTGCACACATGCTCATGATACATTGAGCTTTGGTTCTTATGTGGGTAATATGGGTTTAAGCGAGTGTTATTTCAGTATCACTGAGATACTGTTATAGTTTTTTGTAAATATCTTGAGTTATTTTGTATTTTTACATTTTCATTTTAGTTATTCATTTTAGTTATTTAGTTATTAGTTTAGTCATTCATGACCACTCGAACAACCCCCCACCCCCGGTCGATACATTTTTGCATAGGGCACCCAGAAGTCTAGAATCGGCTTTGTTGACTACACTTTTCAAAAAGTGTCTCTCTGAACTGAGCAGATCACCTGTAGTGTTTTGCTGAGCTTTAATGCATGCAAATAGAGCAAACCATTGAGTCTTGTAATCTGATCCAGCTGCCATATATCACGCTTGAATTCGAATTCGAGAGCATCTACCTGTCTTTTCTCCGCCTCTCATCTGATTCTGAGGAGTGACATCAGTGCCATGGCTTGTTACCCACTAACAAGACCCTTCACAACCTTCATTTACATCCCCGATCATCCAATCGCTTCATGCCCCATTTCTTGCAATATCCATAACATCCCTCGCCAAGCACAGGGCCTACCTCATCTCGATCTGCTTGTTTTGACCAACAAATCTCGCACACTCTGGCTTTGTCTCTTGTCTCACACTCGCACTTCCCACGGTGGCATGTCTGCAGGTTTTAATTAAACTTCCACAGCTGGCAAGGACACATCAGATCCTATCTCATCAGTCCAGCCTCTCGACCCCCACAGAGCCCCGTAGGAGGCATCAGTCTGGCTGACTCGCCGCAGAGATGCCCAGAGCTTCGCCGCCGTGATTTCATACCAGCTCTGGAGTGAACGGACATACCGATAAAGAGCCTCGACCGCTTTCTCCCTTGATATGAAGCTAAATGTTTGATGGATGGCATTTGCCGTAAAGAGATGGAGCTCTTAGGTCTCTGAAGGTTTGTCTTAATTGCCGCAGAGAGAGGACACACTGCAGTAATGGGATAATGGTGGAGCTGGACTGGACTCTCGAGTGGGGCTAATCAGATTCTCTTCACTGTGCTACTCCTGATTGTTTCACAGATCTGAGCCGGGCCTCTGTGGTTCTCAGGGTGTGTACCAACAGAATTAGGATCACTGTGACAATACGTAGCTTGTGCCTACATTACCATCCATTACTGAAGCAGACCTGTGATTTTCCATTTACCTTGGATGCTCAATCTCACTCTTGGAGATCTAATTTCCTGCAGAGTCTAGTTGCAACTCGATCAAACACACCTGATGTCAAGGTCGGGGGCTTATCGAGGTCCTCAGGTTCATTTGAAAAATACAGTCAGGTGTGTTGCCAAATGAGTTCACAGTGCAGATGAAATTCACTCTGATGATTTGGAGGTGTGTCTGAACACTTTAAAAGCAAGGTTGAAAAAGTCCTCACATAGATGATTAAAGTTTGGGAAAAACTCTAGATTTAATACATGAATATCTTGCTGTTTTACAACAAATCTTGGATTTATCTGCTGTATTAATCATTAATCATCATAAAAGTGCACATTTCTAGGCAGAGTTCAGTGTTTACAGCTGAAGCTAATGTTATCATTTTAGCATTAGACCATATGAAGACTACTTTATAGAAAGACTTCCTAATAATAACAGATTAAAATTCATGTCTTTTTTGAATTGTTGGAACTGGAAACACAAAACAGTATTATCTATTTGTACTGGGCACTAGGACATTGTAAACTAATTTAACAGAGTCAACCCTAAATCTATTTTAGAGTATATGATTTATAGGTTTTTAAATAGCTTTCACTCTTTTTTTTTAACTTGTTACAATGAAAATATCCAAGGAAGCTGGAATTGCATTAAAACAGCAACCATCAACCCAATATACTGATATGTATATAAATATTGCAAAACTCCCTGCATTGTTTACAGCAGTGTTACAACCTTGGCTTGCCTTCTTTCACAGATATTGGCTGTTGTTCAGGGTTATTTGCCTCTCCTTTTCATAAAGTTTTAGTATTTCACAACTTTTTGATACTCTCATGTTGCCAATCCCACAGTTCCCTGTGCATGGAGAATGAATTGGAAAGACTTGCTCTGCCAGAGGGATATAACTAAACTCTGCAGGCAGGTAGAGCACAAGCACCTCTAATTTGCATCATAAGGAAAAATATTTCAATTTTATTTGTGCAGCACTTCTCAAAATGCATGTTACTCTAATTTTGTCTCATAGAAAAGTATCACTGCATGACATATGGTTTCATATTCACTAAAACGTAACCTTATCAAGGAGGAAGATATGACTATAGGTCTGCAATGTTGTTCTCATGTTCCCCAGGAGCCATGGTAATTAATTAGGGTGAAGTCAAAGGAACGCTATCAGCGTTTTTTTGTTTGTTTGTTAGTTATTTTTCTTTTTAACTTGGAAAGGTGAGCTGACTCTCTGTCCAATTAATGGTCTAATTGAGTGCAGAGTCTCAATAGGAGGCATTAGATTACATCAGACTAATGACCTACAGCCTTTTTTTTCTTCACACAGAGACGGTTGGTACCCAGTTATACCCTTAGGTGCTGCCTCTCCTGCTGGTTAAAGTAGATGTTGCTAATGAGGAATGTTTTGGATTGTTAACTGTAATTTAGCACTCTTTTAAAATAAATGGTATGTTTAAAATAATCGGTATGTTTAAAATAATCGTACCTTTTACAAATATAAAAAATATATACACTGTATATGATACGATTAGAGTTTTATAGCTGATATCACACAATTACTAGTTGATTTAGATGGGTTTTTTTTTTGCGGATGGAAATACAGAAGCATAAAGAATAAATGGAAAAAAAACAGACATGCTTGAAGTGAATAGATAAAATGAATATGCAAAATAAATAATAGGAACAATGTAATAATATAAAAATCCATGCTAATTATGGTCTTTATGTAAAATAAATGACAAAATATACACTACCGTTCAAAAGTTTGGGTCTGTGAATTAAAAAAAAACATTTTTGAATAAAGTATGTTGTCCTTTGAGTCTAATTTTATTTGGCCAAAAAACAGTAAAAAAGTAAAACTGTGAAATAGATTTTTAATTTAAATGATTACAAGTTAAAATAACTGTTCCCCTTCATGGGAACTTCGAACTGCGTCCCCTAGGGGCCACTATGGGGAACGCCTCCAGCGTGACTCGTGCCTGAAGAAACATATGAAAAAACACCATCCGTTGGCCGGCGACAGCCCATGACGTCACTACCGGCGCGACCACAATATAAGGACGGCCGGGTGAATACATCATCAGCTTTTTCGTCTTCACTGACTGGTCTGTTTGAAGAAACGTGCATTCTGGTAGGAATACAGTTTCCTTTATTTATCATGGCGAGCACTAGCAAGGCGTTATTTGACACCCGATGACACACACGATTGTCGCGTCTTTTGTTTGGGCGAAGAGCACGCACGCGATGTCTTTGAGGGGGCAGTCTGCGTGCACTGTGAGCTTTCTCTATGAGAAAGCTCCGTTCTCGTCTGTCCCTCTTTTCGAGGAAGGAGGGACAGCCGTCTGCTTCCCGCGATTCGGTACCCACCGCTGCCGAGGCACGGAGGCGATTGAAATCGCGGGGTTCGCAGTTGGATATGGCCGATGAGTTAGAGAAGGACCGCCCCTTTTCGCGTGCGTCGGCCGTAAACGAGAGTGAGCTGCTGGATTGTGATGATGCGATCTTTCTGACATCATCAGATTCAGCGGTTAGTGCTCTGCTGGGTTATGCCCAGGAAGAGCAGGAGATGTTTGAGGGTGAGGAAGTTGAGACTGAACCCTCTCAATCCTCCTGCACTGCATATGAATGAGTTTTTGGAGGTTATGGATCATAAAAATAAATCTTTCTGGCCATAAATCCCCAGCTCGAGCGAGCCTTCCTTTCTTCATAAATCTCGATGTGGAGGTTGAGAAGGAGTGGGAAAAGCTATTTTTTCTCGTATTCATAGGTTTCAGCATACTAGTTATGCTGACATTGAGGTGCGTGAAAATGGCTATGAGGGGATGCCCCCTGTGCAAGAGATGATAGCCAGCTTATCTCGCTGTGGGCGAGACATCCTCTCTCAAGGCTCCCTCCTTGCCATCTAAGCCCCTGAATCTTGCTTAAATGGCAGGGCATATGCAGCAGCAGGTCAGATCGTCGCTTCGTTGCACACTATGGCGGTGCTTCAGGCGTACCAGACTGATCTGCTGAAAGACCTGGATAAGGCTTTCTGTAAAGTCCAGGTATGAGCCCGAACAACCAGGGGTCCTAGCCCATCTCGGTCTGGGGATCAGAGATGGGCTCAGAAGGCTAGTCTCGCGACTCATGCCCCTCCCCCGCCTGCGGGTAGGGCTAAAGAGAGGCATGGGTCAGAGAGAGGCAAAACCTGAGGGAGGTGTTCCGGATGAAGTGTCCTATATGACACTTTCGTCCGGACCAGAGTAAGACATCTACTCCTTTCCCTTAGGGGGGCATCTGCCCTCTTGATCCTCTCTAATTCCCCTGTAACCAATGGATGAGTATGATCCATTTCTAAAGGAAAACTATCGGCTATCGCAGTGATTACATCACTCGTCGATACTAGATCCAGGCTAGTAGCGCCTCCCTGTGGGTTGAGCTAGCATCGCTCCCCTCACCATAGAGGGTCACCTATGAGCATGCCGCTCCCTTCTGAGCGTCTAAGTCTCCACTCGCCAGAGCTCGTTGTTGGTCGAGCTAGCATTGCTCCCCTCAACTAGAGGGTCACCTATGAGCGTGCCGCTCCCTTCTGAGCGTTTGAGTTCTCTTATTCTGAAGAATGTGTTCTCCGCTCCCCAGAGCTCTGCGATTGGTCGCTCTCCTGTTGGTCGAGCTAGCCTTGCTCCCCTCACCTTAGAGGGTCACCTATGAGCATGCCGCTCCCTTCTGAGCGTCTAAATTCCTTCTCATTCTGAGGAATGAGTTCTCCACCCTCCAGAGCTCGTTGTTGGTAGAGCTAGCATTGCTCCCCTCACCTAGAGGGTTATTATGAGCATGCCACTCCCTTCGGAGCGTCTGATTTCCCTCTCATTTCTGAGGAATGAGTTCTCCGCTCCCCAGAGCTCTGTGATAGATGGCTCTCCTTGATTGGTCGAGCTAGCCTTGCTCCCCTCACCTAGAGGGTTATTATGAGCATGCCGCTCCCTTCAGAACATCTAAGTTTCCTCTCATCTGAGGAAGGAGTCCTCCGCTCTCCAGAGCTCGCTGTCGGTAAGAGCTAGCGTTGCTCCCCTCTCCTAGAGGGTCATTTATGAGCATGCTGCTCCCTTCTGAGCGTCTGAGTTCCCTCTCATTCTGAGTGTCTGAGTTTATCCGCTCCCCAGAGCTCTGTGATCGGTCGCTCTCCTTGTTGGTCGAGCTAGCATTGCTCCCCTCACCTAGAGGGTCATTTATGAGCATGCCGCTCCCTTCTGAGCATCTAAATTCCTTCTCATTCTGAGGAATGAGTTCTCCACCCTCCAGAGCTCGTTGTTGGTAGAGCTAGCATTGCTCCCCTCACCTAGAGGGTTACCTATGAGCATGCCGCTCCCTTCTGAGCGTTGTGGGTAGAGCTAGCATTGCTCCCCTCACCTAGAGGGTCACCTATGAGCATGCCGCTCCCTTCGGAGCGTCTGAGCTCATTCTGAGGAATGAGTTTTCCACTCCTAACAAGGCTCTGTGATAGGTCGCTCGCCTTGCCGGTCGAGCTAGCACTGCTCCCCTCACTACAGAGGGTCATCTATGAGCAAAACCGCTCCCTGCTGAGCGTCTGAGTTTCCTCTCATTCTGTAGAATGAGTTCTCCGCTCCCCAGAGCTCTGTGACCGCTTCGAGTAGAACGTAATACCAATATTAAGTGCACACGTTAAACTCTGGGCACTTTCTAAAATCCACTTAGTGGTAAGATCGCACATCAAGTGTTTTGCGTTCTTTCTAAAATCCATACTATGGTAAGTGCACACGCTAGACTTTGGGCACTTTTCTAAAATCCACCCAGTGGTAAGTTAGCACATCGAATGTTCTGCTTTCTTTCTTAAAATCCCGTAGGGTAGGGTTACGCGCGCAGCTTCGTGCCCTTATTTGAGTTGGTCAAGCCCCGGTTTGTGCCTTGGGCACCACTCCTGAGCGTTTGAGTTCCCTCTCAAAATGAGTTCTCCGCTCTCCAGAGCTCGCTATTGGTAGAGCTGGTGTTGCTCCCCTCACTTTGAGGGTCACCTATGAGCATGCCGCTCCCTTCGGAGCGTCTGAGCTCATTCTGAGGAATGAGTTTTCCGCTCCTCAAAGCTCTGTGGTAGTTCGCTCGCCTTGATGGTCGAGCTAGCATTGCTCCCCTCGCTATAGAGGGTCATCTATGAGCAAGCCGCTCCCTGCTGAAAGTAGAACTGAGTTCCTCTCACTCTGTACAATGAGTACTCCGCTCCCCAGAGCTCTGTGATAGGTCGCCGGTTGGTCGAGCTAGCACTGCTCCCCTCACTTAGAGGGTCACCTATGAGCATGCCGCTCCATTCTGGGCGCCTAAAAATTCCTCCCCTTCTAAGGAATGAGTTCTCCGCTCCATTAGAGCTCTGTGAGAGGTTGCTCTCCTGGTTGGTTGAGCTAGCATAGCTCCCCTCACCATAGAGGGTCACCTATGAGCATGCCGCTCCTTTCTGGGCATCCGAGCTCCCGTACTCGGAAGACTGAGTTCTCCGCTCTCCAGAGCTCCTCATCGGTAGAGCTAGCACTGCTCCCCTCACTGTAGAGGGTCATCTATGAGCATGCCGCTCCCTTCTGAGCGTCTGAGACTCTCACTCCAAGGGATGAGTACTTCTCCGTTCCAAGTGGAACGTAATACCAATATATAAGTGCACACGCTAAACTCTGGGCACTTTTCTAAAATCCACTTAGTGGTAAGATCGCACATCAAGTGTTCTGCGTTCTTTCTAAAATCCATGCTATGGTAAGTGCACACGCTAGACTTTGGGCACTTTTCTAAAATCCACCCAGTGGTAAGTTAGCACATCGAATGTTCTGCTTTCTTTCTAAAAATCCCGTAGGGTAGGGTTACGCGCGCAGCTTCGTGCCCTTATTTGAGTTGGTCAGGCCCCGGCTTGTGCCTTGGGCTCCACTCCTGAGTGTTTGAGTTCCCTCTCAAAATGAGTTCTCCGCTCTCCAGAGCTCGCTATTGGTAGAGCTAGCGTTGCTCCCCTCACTTAGAGGGTCACCTATGAGCATGCCGCTCCCTTCGGGGCGTCTGAGCTCATTCTGAGGAATGAGTTTTCCGCTCCTCAAAGCTCTGTGGTAGTTCGCTCGCCTTGCTGGTCGAGCTAGCATTGCTCCCCTCGCTATAGAGGGTCACCTATGAGCATGCCACTCCTGTTGAGAATCGGAAGTTTCTCCACTTCCAGAGTTCGGTGTAGATCGCTCGCCGTGTGGGTCGAGCTAGCATTGCTCCCCTCATCATAGAGGGTCATTTATGAGCATACAGCTCCCTTCTGAGCATCTAGTCCCCCGACATAGAACGTAAATAAAACAATATATATAAGTGCACACGCTAAAGCAATGGGCACTTTCTAAAATCCACTTAGTGGTAAGATCGCACATCAAATGTTCTGCGTTCTTTCTAAAATCCATGCTATGGTAAGTGCACACGCTAGACTTTGGGCACTTTTCTAAAATCCACCCAGTGGTAAGTTAGCACATCGAATGTTCTGCTTTCTTTCTAAAAGCCCTTTGGGGTAGGGTTACGCGCGCAGCTTCGTGCCCTTATTTGAGTTGGTCAAGCCCCGGTTTCTGCCTTGGGCCCCACTCCATGTAACCAAATATTTTGGTTTAAAAAGGGTAATGCTACCAGGGGTCTGTTGAGACAGCTCCCTCAGCAAGCTCATGTAGAGCAAGCGGTAGCCCCTAGTGACCGGCCAGGACCTAGTGGCTACCACTAGGTACTTGGCCCTATCCCCTTAAAGGAATCTTTCTGTATAAGAATGATTCCAAACCTGTGAGCTCTACCTTGGGTCCGGTAATGCCGGCACCTAGCAGGTAAGTACTTCAGGTATGCAGCTCGGGTTTTTTGGCCAAAGGAGGATAATGTCACTGACAGCATCAACCGTCCAAACAGGGGCAACTCCCTGAGCCAAATGGTAGAGTTGACTTGTGCTCGCCTCCTGCGGGAATTTGGCTTGCATTCCCCTCAGCATGGCGGCGTGGGTATAACGTTCCCCATAGTGGCCCCTAGGGGACGCAGTTCGAAGTTCCCATGAAGGGGAACGTCTCAGGTTACGTATGTAACCATGGTTCCCCGAGTGGGGAACGAGACACTGCGTCCCCTAGGCTTTGGGGCCATGCTTCGGACGCAAGCTTCAGACGAAGAAGCGGATGATGTATTCACCCGGCCGTCCTTATATTGTGGTCGCGCCGGTAGTGACGTCATGGGCTGTCGCCGGCCAACGGATGGTGTTTTTTCATATGTTTCTTCAGGCACGAGTCACGCTGGAGGCGTTCCCCATAGTGGCCCCTAGGGGACGCAGTGTCTCGTTCCCCACTCGGGGAACCATGGTTACATACGTAACCTGAGACGTTTTCCATTTTATGTATATTTTCAAATGTCATTTATTCCTGTGATGGCAAAGAAAACATTTCAGCAGCCATAAGTGAGGTCTTCAGGATTAAACAATCCTTCAGAAATCATTCTAATATGCTGACTTGTTGCTCAAAATATAAATCTTCTTATCACAGTTGAAAAACACTTTTGCTTCTTAATATAAAAAAAAAATCACGATACAATACACAAATAATATAAAGTAGTCCCTACTTTTTTCTAGGTTATCATAGCCTGTATGCAGAATTTGGGGTTGATTGTAGACTGATATGTTGTGATTCTCAAAATGTTGGGTGCCAGTGGCAGACACACTGAAAATAAGATAATAAATGTACAAGGTAAGTGGTTGCAAACACTTTATTTTAGCTACATTTAGACTAAATAAATAAATAAAAATGTTAGTCAACCTAATTTCTTTATTTAATTTAGCTAAAATACATTGATTGCAACCACTTACCTTCAAAAAATAAATGTGCAAAAAATACACTCCGCAAAAAAAGCTCTTAACACGAAAATCAGCAATAACATGTAGGCTTATAGATATTTTTAAACTCTAATTGATCGATTTCATGAGATATTCGTTTGTATAAATTGTTGATATTTTTTTTTAAATATGCATTCAAATATTTATTCACGTTTATTTTATGATGCAAATATTAAAGAGGATTTTTTAATGCAGCTTGAACTGAGGCGAATGTAGTTACCTCACTACAAATAAAAAAATGCAAAACAAATGTATTGTTTGTATTCGATATCAAAATTTACAGAAAGATGAGACTTTGTGTTATAATAAAAAATAAAATAAACACAAAGCTTATTGCAATTATTGGGTGGCTTGCGAGCAATGAATGGACTTGAAAACTTGAAAACTATAATTTCCAAGCATTTACACCGTAATTAAAACAGTTTGTGAATAGTCACGTAACTGTATTTACTTCATAAAAATCAACAAGTTAAGCCTATAATTGTATAGCTGCTTACATTTTCAGATTTTATTAATCTGTTCTGAATACCTTAAAATGTAAAAGATTTGCTGCAATGCAATTTTGTCTGATGTGAATTATTTAGCCTATTATTTTTTTTAATCCATGCAGCAAATGCTTTAAAAACAGCTTTAAAAAATACTTTATGCTTTTAAAGAAGTTTTCACGATCAATTTTACGGGTAGCCTAGCTTGAATGTGAATAAAACATTGTCATGAATTCGTTGTATTACCATTTGTAAAATAGCTAGCCTAATTAATTATTATAGGCAAATCCAATCTTATAAGATAAAGGTGAGTTTAGCACAAATTTTTGTTTTTATCTGGCATGATATTCTTATGTAGAAATTGACTTTGGTGTGCAAAAGACTGATAAATTCATGATTAATGGCAAGACTGTTCAGTCGACAGAGATACGGGACATATAGAGCTACTAACTGCTGAAATGTTTGCGAGGCAAATCTTGGGTCTGGTATACCTGTCGAAAAAAGGAACAAAAGCTTTTGCTGGGGCTGCCTGTACCTTTTCAAAAGGTACACCTTTGTACCTAAGGGGTCCATATTGGTACTTTAAAGGTAAATATTAATACCTAAAAAGTATAAGAGTGTACCTACTGAAAAGTTACCACCCCAGTGACAGCATTGTACCTTTTTTTCTGAGAGTGCATGTGTTAGTGTGGATTTCTTCCACATCATATGTAAATTGGACACACAAAAGAAAAGGCAGTTTAGAGAACAGATTGATGGATGGAAGTGTAAGTACTACAAAAAAGATAGAAGCTAAATGAGTAAACTTACTTTTAAGGACATATGTTGACTAAACTTTTGTCCCAAAGCAGCTTGTCAGTTCAGACGAATTGGGATAATATACTTTATTTAAAAATGGTGTTTGTTCTCATATCTCTTTTTGGTTCATTTCAAGTACAATGGATTATTCAGAATGTTTCTTTTCTATTCAAATGCACTCCAGAAAACTTTCCAATAATTATGCCCTGGAAAACACAGGCTGGAAATAGGCCTAAATTCTTTTTTTTTATGATTATTGACTGCAGCAATTCTTAGTGCAAGCTGATGCCTGTATCCAACGAGCAGATCCAGGTGAGGTTCAAGATGTTTTTTTTTCACTGCTTCTCTTGCCATTGGCTAGCCTTCTGAGAACGGTCTTTTATGGTGTGTGTTTAACTTTACAGTATCTGGTCTCCATTGTGTCCTCTTCTACCGAGTGCATCACCTGTTCTATAATCTACTCCGCAGCCTAGCAGGCACTACACAAACCTACAGTACTCAATTCTCAGCGGGTCGCTCACATACACACATGCACAGTTGCTCTCCTGTACATTCTTCCATCTCTGGGGCTTTTTTGTTGGCCTGTTTCTTTGTCCAGAATTCAATCTCATTCAGTATTTCTCTCTCTTGTTTAATAAGTCAGGAGACGTAGAGGAAGCCTGGCACAGTGCTCAGGGAAGCAGTCCCGCTGGTCCCTCTCCGTCCCCTCCTTTTTTCAGAGGGGACGGCACGGCTTGGTGCTGGCATCCAGGCTTGTGTTCCACAGCTAAGTGAAATTTAATGAGCGGGGACATCCACTTTATGAGCAGAAATCTGGACTGGGAGTGAGGGCTCCAGGGCCGTACACCATAGAAGAAATGGAAAGTGGCTCTTTGACTCAATGTTCTCTGACACACTCCCTGAGGATGAACAGAGTGGGAATGTACGGCACCTTCAATTAGAGTTTCAGAATGTAACAGAACTGCTCCTGTAATGATGTCTGAGTGTGCACATACGGTTTCTAAGATGTAGTTGAAAGATGTAGGTTATTACCTGAGCGTAGTTTTCCAAAAAACTTTACACTGGTAATTCTTTTGTAATACTTTTTAAAAGCTAGGGATATCAATTTTATTGGCTGGTATCTCTTGAGTGATCTATATTAGAGGGATCATGTCGTTCCAAACCTGGGTGATTTACCTGTAGTTTCTTCTGCAGAACATTGAAGAAGACATTTTATCCCAAGCTCATTGGAAAAACGTACCTGTGGCAACATTTCCTGTGGCACGTACCTGTGGCAACGTACCTGTGGCAACGAAAGTGAAATGTCCGTTAGAACCCTGTTTGGTTTTATTCAAAACAGACATGAATCTGACAATTTTTTTTTACATTTATTGTTGTATGTTTCGCAGCAGTGCAGAAATACAATTTTTTGTGACTGGTGATGAAAATGCTCTAGAAATAGAACACATTTGCAGAAGAAACTCTGCCTTTTTACCTTGCTTCTGCAAGTCTTTAGACTCTTTTTTGAGACTTGTGTTTCACTGGACTGTAACCAGAGCTCTCATGTACCAGGTGAGCTACCTAGCATGTTTACTATGTCAAAAAATCCATACAGATGGAGCTGAAAAACATCAAACATTTTTTATTTACAAATCATGCACTATATTATATTATATTATAAATATTATATTATAAATATTATATTATATTAAAGGTCCCATATTGTCAAAACTGAAATTTCCTGGCTTTTTTATGATAACAGAGGTCTAGGGGCTATGTAATTACCATATAAGTTTCAAAACAGTCAGTCCACAGTAAAGAGCACACAGCCTGCATAAAGTAGCTGTGCTTTTTCACGAACCCTTGTGACTTCCGTAAAAATGTGATGTGACTACTCAGACACCGTCTTCAGTCACCATCCCGAGCACTGCCCACCAGGGCCGTCGCTAGGAATTCTGGGCCCCGTGCACAGAATTTGCTATGGGCCCCCCTCAAAATCACGTTTTTTTTTTTGGTGGGGGGGTGAGTTGCAATCATAAAATAAAGTTCAGGGGTGGGGGCTGGACACTGGGGTTAAAATGTGGCCCTGGACAAATCGAGCCCATCCAGCCCAAATAATTCCCCCTTGAATGTTTTGATGGGTCATAGGGCCTTAAATCTGAGTAAGTAAATAAATAAATAAATAAAACGGGAAGGAAATGAATACTGATAGAAATGACTGAAATCTCGACAAATGCAACAAACTTAATAATTTATTTTTGTCACATATAAAAACACTTGACAGTAAAGCATTGATCTTGACCTAGACTGCTGGAAGGTTACAGGCTAAAAAATATTTCATAATTTCATTCCAAATGACTTTTGAAGAAAGTCAAACGTCATTCCAAATGATTTTTGTAGAATGTTACCAAACCATTTTGATTTCCCTTGATTTCTATGGACCAAAATTTCTTGAATTTATCAAATTATGTTCCACAGAACAGAAGAAAGAAATCCATTCAAGTTTGGAATGACATGACGTTGAGTAAATGATTTCAATTTTAATGTTTTGGGTTAATCTCCCTTTAAGAACATTAGTATTTGTAAATAATAAGCACCGAATTTATATGTATCTTTAATCGGGCCTTTATTGAATTAACATTTTGCTTCAATTAAAATTCATTAGATCTAAACATCTACAAATAAATAAGTTATTGCTTAGAGTTTAGCTGACTAGTAAGCCTATTAGATGGTGGTCACAAGAAGTAAAACCATGGTCTAATTACCATAGTTATATGCACTGTAAAAAAATAATTGTGGATCTTGTAATTTTCATTTAAAAAAATTAAGGTGATACTTAAAAATAGTGTGTATATTTCATTAAAGAAATTGTGATTCAGTGTTGTATAGAATATATTGAGGACTTTTTACTAATAAACCAAGAGGTGTACATTTTTTAAAAGGAACTTCAG
>QVTF01005446.1:5000-10000 GCA_003573665.1 Oxygymnocypris stewartii
TCCGGCTTTTGTGAGTTAGTTTGCTTAAAAGCATGTTTTGCATTAGCGTGAGGCTTTCGTTTGATGCCGTTTGACTGCTAAAAACTGATAGATATAGTTCACTTGGAAATACAAAGTCAACAGTGCAGTACTCGTCTTGCATGTTTCATGATTGGAAGCAAGATTTGCAGCAAACTAGCTGTTTATGAAAGTTCTGCGATATATAAAGGATTATTGTGATCTTAAATGGGTCTGGGAATGTATCCATATAGTTGCTCTTTGCTCTTTGTCTGGCTTTTTATCTGTGTATGTGTTTTATAATCGATAACATTAATCTCCTGAGGACAAGACTCTCTTCTTTGAGCTTTTGACATATAAAGGTGTTTGTATCGTTAAATAAATACAGTTTCTGCAAGATGTTGTAATTCAATTTAACCCCGCCGCTCACATTAGTGACCTTAAAGAAGGTTTTCTATTAAAAAGTGCTAAACATATTACTGACTGGTTTTAGTGCATTTCTGGGCAAATATGCAAAATAAGAATCTCAATTAAATATGCGCAGTGTCACATGACCAGAGTAGTTTGCACCTTGAGAAGATGATGACTGCATCAAAGCTACAAAACAAGGTTAGTAAAGTATGTTAACATAAAGATACAACCTTTGTTTTGGCACACGTTATCTTTAAGGTGTCTGGTATTAATATATGAATTCAAAATGATTAAGGTTTGCTGAGAGTAGTTACAAAATGAGTAAACATATTGATGGCAACAATAGTGACCGGTGGGATAATACAGTTCATGTAAACACATAAATCCAATGTTGTTACAATATTGATGTTGTAACACTGGTAGCACTAATATAACAACTTGTGATACATGTTACAATAAAGTAACAATTTTGACATTTGATGTAAATATGATCATGAATGTGATCATATTTTCTTGACTCTATCCGCAGCATTTGTACGATCTGTAGCTTGTTTATTGAAGATGCAGGACAAGCACCTAGCAGTGCATTACAATAGTCCAGTCTAGAGGTCATGAATGCATCAGAACACTTAACATGGCAATGTTTCTAAGATGGAAGAATGCTGTTTTTGTAACATGGGAAATATGATTTTCAAAAGATAGGTTGCTGTCTAAACAACACCTAGATTTATGACTGTAGATGAAGTAATAGTACATCCATCTAGTCCAATATATTCTGTGTACTGTTTTTAGGTCCAATAAGTAATATCTCGGTCTTATCTCTGAATTTAATAGGAGAAAATTACTGGTCATCTAATCTTTTATATTTTTAACACACTCTGTTAGCTTAGATAGTTTAGAAGTTTCATCTGGTTTTGTTGAGATATATAGTTGAGTGTCATCAGCATAACAATGGAAACTAATCCCGTATTTTCTAATAATATTACCAAGGGGCAGCATATATAATGAAAATAATAGAGGACCTAGGACAGATCCTTGTGGTACTCCATACTTTACTGGTGATAATTGAGATGACTCCCTGTTTAAATAAACAAAGTGGTAGCGATCGGACAGGTAGGATCTAAACCATCTTAGAGCCTGCCCTTGAATACCTGTACAGTTTTGTAATCGATCTATCAATATGTCATGATCTATAGTGTCGAACGCAGCACTAAGATCAAGTAAAACTAGCACGAGATGCAGCCTTTGTCTGACGCAAGAAGCAAGTCATTTGTAATTTAACAAGTGCAGTTCTGTGCTATGGCGGGGCCGGAAACCTGACTGAAATTATTCATAGATATCATTTTTTTTATGAAGCACCGTGAAATGGAGAGATGCAAAGAAGCTTTTATTGAAAGATGAAGCAGCCCAACTGTACTGGATCTGACTGTATCCGCACCACAAACCGTAAGTAATGTTTTCATAATGTTTGGCAGTAACTGACGGTTTTTATGTGTATAATATTTTCTTGTTAGCCAATCAAAACAGCAGCTGATTACTGACCAGCCTTAAAGGACCCGCCTCTTAAAACCTTTTTTTCTGCAAGTGAACTTCAATACACATTAAAATAATAATAATAAGATTACCTTTTTTAATCTTATAATTCTGTTACGTTTTTATTTCATATGCACATATATTTTCCAACTACATTGCAAAAAATTATTTTCTTCCTTAGTATTTGTGTCTTGTTTTCTAATATAAATATCTCAAATTCTGGTAAAAGATTAAGATTAAGCATTTACTTGACAAGTAACATGACTCGAGATATTATGTCTTGTTTATGAAAAAACATCTCTAAATTTTGTTAAAAAATATCTTATCATCTTACTTGTAAACGCATCTTAATTCCAGAATTAGTAGATTCTGGAATCCCCCCCCCCCCCCCCCCCTCCCCCCCCCCCCCCCCGTCTTAATTCCAGAATTAGTAGATTCCCCCCCCCCCCCCACCCCCCCTCCATCACCACCATTAGAAGGCTGTGTGAGTGTTAGGGTGATTCCGTGGGATCGGATGGAGTGATTTAAAGAGTCTGTAAGGCAGCAGATGAAGCGGTGGAGGTTTCAGTAAGTGTGTGTACTCGCACACACACACACACCACACACACACAACAAGGTTTCATTAAGTGTGTGGTTACTCACACTCACACACACACACACTCAACTCACTCACTCACTCACTCACTCACTCACTCACTCACGCACACACACACTCACTCACACTCACACTCACACTCACACACACACACACACACACACACACACACACACACACACACTCACACTCACACTCACACTCACACACACACACACAAGATGTTTCATTAAGTGCTCTGATGCCAGACAGGAAGTAATCATCAGCCACGTGGAAGCGGATTTTCACAGAGGTCAGGCGTGTTTCTGAAACACATTTCAGGCATTATAGACTCTAAGAGAAATAAATAGTTACAATAAATCACTTCAATTAATGTCCAAATGTGTCTCAAAGCACAAAACCAGAGGTATATTTGTAGCAATAGCCAACAATACATTGTATGAATCAAAATATTTTTTTCTGTTCTATGAAGATATTTAGTACATTTCCTATCATAAACGTAATTTGTGATTAGTAATATGCATTGCTAAGAACTTCATTTGAACAACTTTAAAGAGGTTGTTTTTTTTTGCACCAGATTTTCAAATATTGTCCAAACCATACATCAATGGAAATATTATTTATTCAGCTTTCAGACGATGCATAACTCTCAATTTCGAAGAACTGACACGTATGACTGGTTTTGTGCTCCAGGGTCACATATTAAAGGGATAGTTCACCCAAATCCAGTCATCATTTATTCTCTCTCAATCTCGATTCTTTCTTCTGATACACACAAAAGAGCAGCTTCTGGTCCACAATGGGGAGGAAACTAAATGGCTTCCAGCAGCTGTTTGGTTCCCAACTTTCTTCAGAATATCTTCTTTAGTGTTCAACAGAAGACAGAAGCTCACACAGCAACACGAAGAGAGCGAATGATCATTTCTGACGAACTATTCCTTTAAAAAGCACAAGCTGTGACCTGAACAAACAGACACAGAATGAAGCGTGATGCTCTGTGCTTCTGTGTGTGTTCTAGGTTTGTTTGAGCTCTGAGATCAGGGTTCGGGGGGGGGTTATAGTTTCATCCTGAGCAGATGAAGTCCTCTAGTGGTCAAAACGGGTTTGGACTACTAGACCAGTGAGTGCATGTTAATGCTAGAATGATTTAAAATCATGCACAAATCAGTGTAACACATACAGATGAACTGATAACCCTGCTGAAACAATTCTAATGGGGTCCACTACAAATACCATTACAAACCATCAACTTTTAACCAGTAAAACCATTAAAAAAGGTTTTCTGTAGTATGTTTTTGGACATATTCCATTAGGATGTATTGTTTTTAACAAGCCACCAGTAAAAGGTGACTAATTACCAGTAGAGTAGTTTCTATTAAACCAATTACACATTAGTGATGTTATCAACACTTGATTGGTCCAACATCTGGAGAGCGTCCGAAATCTGTCCCGTTTCACTCCAGCTAAGTCAACACACCTTCCTGAAAATCTGCCTAGCAACACCCTGATGACCTCTGTGACCCTCCGGGACACCCCTGATCTAATGGACACGCAAACACAAATAATCACTGTATGAGACACTAAAGATTCAAATATAATCCACACGATCTCTTATTTTCAATATGCTCATACAACAGGAAGACACAGATAAACAGAATTTGACAAATTGATAGAAAATGTTTCTTGGCTCCTCAGAAAATGAATCTGTAGCTTTTTTTATTCCGTACATAATAATATTGTTAATATAAACTATGTATGGGTTGTATCAAATGCACAAACAGTGTTGGGGGCCTTTATAGTTGCCAAAAATATAACTTAGTTTTTTTTGTCCTAAAACAAGAAGCGAGCACAGGTGACAAAAAGTGAGTAATGCAATATTTTTAAAAGTAACTTTCCCCAACACTGCCATATGAGTCGACTACAGACGAGTGAGTGTGTGTGTGTGTGTGTGTGTGTGTACGTGTGAGTGAGTGAGTGAGTGTGTGTGTGTGTGTGTGTGTGTGTACGTGTGAGTGTGTGAGTGAGTGAGTGAGTGTGTGTGTGTGTGTGTGTGTGTGTGTGTGTGTGAGAACACGTGAAGGACACTTACCATGAGTTACAGCGAATAGAAAATATAATATGATCTTCTTATTCAATAATTTGTTTCAACAGCAAGAAACACATATAAACTCTTCAGTGGAGCGTGTTTGGAAAAGAAGCCGAGACAAAAACGTGTTTTATACATCAACATTTATATACTCACATACTGAATGAATTATTATAGGTGAAAAGAAATGAATAAAATGCAGCGATTAAACATACAGGAGTTCAAACAACGGTACAGATATTACTGTAAGCATGCGACTGATTCTCTCTCTCACACACACACACACTCTCATATACAGTACACACACTCTCTCTCATATACACACACACACACACACGCACACGCACACTCACACACACACACACACTCTCTCTCATA
>QVTF01005446.1:15000-29081 GCA_003573665.1 Oxygymnocypris stewartii
TTCGGACTGTGAGTCTTGGGCCAGTACTTGAGAAGAGCCGTGACCACCTGCACAGCAGCAGCAGCAAAGCATCATGGGTCTTTCACAACCACATCAATCCCATGATGCATCACGGCTGGCACACGCTTTCAAAACTTTGCCTCGTTTATTTCAAATATCAGTGTACTAGTAAGTGTACTATTTCAACACTCCTTGGGACTCCACATTCTAGTATATATAAGTATACTTTAAGTATAGCAGTAGTACACTTGAACTAGTTTGCATCACTGTTTTTAGCTTGTACTGCAGCTATACTAAAAGTGCACTTGTAGATGTACTGATACTTTACTAATTAAACACTTGTGGTAGCATTATTAGCACACTTTGTAGTATAGTCTCAGTAAAGTACTAGTTTAGTAGTTTTATATTGCAAGTATTCTCGTAAGTATTCTTTAAGTGAAGGTGTTGCTATGCAGTTGCTAGGGTACCCTGGGTGGCTGCTAGGGCGGTTGCTAGGGTAGCCAGGGTGGTTGTTAGGGTGTTGTTAGCAGTTGCTAGGGTAATTTGGGTGGTTGCAAGGGTTCTTGGGGTGGTTGCTAGGGTGTTGCTATGCTGCTGCTAGGGTGTTGATATGCAGTTGCTAGGGCGCTCAGGTGGTTGCTAGCGTACCCAGGATGGTTGCTAGGGTACCCAGTGTGAAGGGCAAGGCTGAGAATTATAAACGGTGTGGCACAGACAGATTTAGTGTGTAAGCAGCTGAAAAACACTGTAAATGCTAATCTCACCGGTTCAGTGAGCGTGCTGTCCTTCTCCAGGAACTGAACCACACAATACGCCAGCTGGAGCGAGACAAGACGCGGTTAGTGACACTAAACCAGCGCTCGTCAGTGTGAGTTAACGAGGTTAGCGCGTGCGACTGACCTGCGGGTGATAGACGCTCAGAGACTTCACCTTATGCAGCGGCAGTAAAACCTTCAGCAGGAAGATCTTGTGCTCCTCTTTCAGTGGCAGAGCGAAGCCGTTGATGATGCTGTCGGACAGAAGAAGCATCGCTGTCAGAAACTACATTTCCCAGCATGCACAGGGACGCTGATGCTTTACCTTCCCAGGATCTCCAGTAACTCCGCGATGCCGTTGTGATGCTCCGTCTCATAGATAAACCTGCACACACACACACACACACACACACAAATAAACCTGCTAAACACCTACACTGCACAAACTGAGTTCTTCCTTAGTATTTTTGTGTTTGCTAGTATTAATATCTACAAGTTCTGGAATTATGATGCGCTTACTTGACATGAATACAGATGTTATGTTTGTTTTATGAACAAATATCCTAATTTTGCCAATGGGGTGATAAAAATAATCTTGTTTAGATTTTAAATTAAGATATTTTTTTATGTGTGTGTGAGAGTGTTATAGTGTGTGTGTGTGTGTGAGAGTGTTATAGTGTGTGTGTGTGAGAGTGTTATAGTGTGTGTGTGTGAGTGTTATAGTGTGTATGTGTGTGTGTGTGTGTGTGTGTGTTATAGTGTGTGTGTCTGTGTGTGTGAGTGAGTGTGTTATAGTGTGTGTGTGTGTGTGTGTGTGTGTGTGTCTGTGAGTGTGTGTGTGTGTCTGTGAGTGTTGTAGTGTGTGTGTGTGTGTGTGTGTGTGTGTGTGTGTTATAGTTTGTGTGTGTGTGTGTGTGTGTGCGTGTGTGTGCGTGTGTGTGTGTGTGTGTGTGTGTGTGGGCATGTTTATGTGGTTTATGAGGACACAAATTTGTATAATGACATGGGTATAACATAGGTATTACAAGGAGAAGGTGATTTATGAGGACATTTTCAGTGTCCCCATAATTTAAAACGCTTATAAATCATACAGAGTGAGTTTTTTGAGGGAAAATAGAAATGCACCGTCTCCTGTGAGGGCTAAGTTTAGGTGTAGGGTAGGTGTAGGGCAATAGCACATACAGCTTGTACAGTATAAAAACCATTACGCCTATGGAGAGTCCCCGTAAACCATAAAAAACAACATGTGTGTGTGTGTGTGTGTGTGTGTGTGTGTGTGTGTGTGTGTGTGTGTGTGTGTGTGAGTGAGTGTGTGTAAGAAATCTCTCAAACTCACCGAACTCATAAAACAAGATTCATGTCATGTAAACGCATCTTAATTCCAGAATTTATAGATATAAATACTAGCAAACAAGACTGAAATACTAATACCAAAAGTGTAGACTGAATTATAACACCATAAATGAGTCATAAAGGCACTGCTCACCTGTAAAATATGTTATTAATGTGTTTTCTAATATAAGCCCGCAGCCCAAGGAACTTTCCGTATATTCGGTGCAGGGTGGTTTTCAGGAAATCTCTCTCTCGTGGATCTTCGCTGTCAAACAACTCCAGAAGCTGAAATACAGAAACAGCACTTCACACATCTAAATATGAATAACTCCTTATTAACTCCGTATTAATAACTCCTCTTTACCTGCATCACAAACTTCTGGTCGATGTATTTCTTTGCAACGTTGGGCTGAAAGTCGGGCGACTCTAGAAAGCGCAGGAGAAACTCGTACACCAGCTTTGAGAAACAGAGAGATGCTGTAATGAGCAACAGGTTAACGAGCCGGAGGTGTCTTCATTATTCAGATGTGGAGCGCTATATTAATAATCACGCATGTTATGAGGATAGATGCAGTCTTCACAGCCATGTACAGATTTACCAGAAAACATGGTTTATATTTATGTGGCACATTGAAACTCAACATAGAGTTATGCCTAAAGTTTGGAATACATGCTTTGTGTGTTTGTGTGTGTTATAGTGTGTGTGTGAGAGTGAGTTTGTTAAAGTGAGTGAGTGAGTGTGTGTGTGTGTGTGTGTGTGTGTTATAATGTGTGTGTAAGAGTGAGTTTGTTAAAGTGAGTGAGTGAGTGAGTGAGTGTGTGTGTGTGTGTGTGTGTGTGTGTGTGTGTGTGTGTGTGTGTGTGTGTGTGTGTGTGTGTGTGTGTGTGTGTGTGTGTGTGTGTGTGTGTGTGTGTGTGTGTGTGTGTGAGAAATCTCTCAAACTCACCGAGGCTGAAATACAGTAACATATTATTATGATTTAAAACTATGTTTACTATGTAAATATGTGTTAAACTGTAATTTATTTCTGTGATAAAAACTGTATCATTACTGCAGTCTTCAGTGTCACATGGTCTTCAGAAATCATAATATTGAAACATTTATGATTATTATCAATGTTGAAAATATTAATATTTTTATATTTAATAAAAAATGTTCAGGATTCAGAGATGAGCAAAACGTTCAAAAGAACAGCATTTATATGAAATATAAATCTTTTGCAGTGTCGAAGGGGGAACGCATTACAAGTAACGCGAGTTACGTAATATTACTCTTTTCAAGTAACTAGTAAAGTAGCGCATTACTTTTTAATTTACTAGAAAATATCTGAGTTATTTTTCTCCATGTATTGATGACAGTGCGCCGTGTGAACATGATCTTACTGTAGATCTAATCTAGACTAAATATGAATGTGTATTAATTCATACCACTCACAAAAACTGATTCAGTATTCATCAAAATGAATTAAAACAGTGAAATACAAACTCAGAATATGACGCAAACCTGCAATAATTAAATATGTTAAACAACACAAATATATCTAATCTCATTTTATTAACCGATGTGTTTGCTGCTGACCTTTGATGATCAGTTCAATCATACTAATAATCAAACATGACTTTAGATAAACTAACATTGTGTTTAATTGCTGAAGAGTGTTGAACTTCTCCTGTGTTCTTCTGTACAGACGTGATTTACTCGTCCTTCAGTCTGAGCTTTATTTATTACACTTATTGGTGTGAAAGGCTTTTATATTTGCTATAAATATAACTTATTATATTAAAAACAAACAATCAAGCCCTGCTCATATTTAAAAAGTAACACAAAAGTAACGTAACGCATTACTTTCCATAAAAAGTAACTAAGTAACGTAAATAGTTACTTTTTAGGGAGTAACGCAATATTGTAACGCATTACTTTTAAAAGTAACTTTCCCCGACACTGGTCTTTTGTAACATTATAAATGTTTTTATTGCACTTTTGATCGATTTAATGCATCCTTGATGAATACAAGTATCATTATTATTTTTTCAAGGTTATCTTTACCCCTGAATTTTGAAAGGTAGTTTTACAGTTTCCACAAAAATATTAACCGTTTTCAACATTGATAATAATCAGAAATGTTTCAATATTATGACTTATGAAGCTCATGTGACACTGAAAACTGTAAAAAATCAAAAGAAAAAATTAAGGCAACCAGCTTTTCTCAACTTATAACGTTAAGAGGACTCAAAAATATGAGTCCTCAAATAGCTTTGATCACAGAAATAAATGACAGTTTAACAGATATTCACATATAAAACAGCTGTTGTACATTATAATAATATTTCATGTTTTTACAGTATTTTTGATCAAATAAATGCAGGTTCTGTGAGCACTATTGCACACTGTTGGCCAGTAGTGTATCGTGTCATGACTCTGGTTATGTGAAGCGGTCAGATACGCTGTGTGTGAGCGATGTACAGTAGGATGTACAGTGAGCACCTGCAGATGAGGCCACGCTGCTTCCAGAGTGGGTTCATCCTCCTCCGGGTCGAACTCTGCTCCCGTCGGGTTCGATGAAGGCGGCAGAGCCCTGAACATGTTCACCGCAAACTACAACACAAATACACACTGACGAGATCACACTAACGAGAGCGACACTTCATCATCATCATCACACTAACGAGAACTCCATCACTGGATCACAAGAGCCCTTCGCATTACCTGCACTTAAAAGCCGTGGTTACCAGAATAATGGAGTACAAAATACAGTAAAACATTAAAACCGTAATTTACAAACAAGGACGTTTTAACTTAAACAAGTAAATTCGACAACACACGCTACTATTAAAACACGTTTAACATACCATAATAATAATGCAGGAGGTAAAGAGAGGAATATATTCTAATATACAGAAGAGCCATGCACGCCACCAACACACTAAATATACTATTAAATAATGCAATAAACGTAATTAAACATCAGAATATGTTCAAAAGCGATTAAAAAAACATGATTATTTAAACTAATAATTTGAAAATACTTTCAAATGTTGAGCATCACCACGCAGGGAATATCAGTTTACGGGTTTTTACTGTAAATTATACACTGATTTGTTATTGACTTCATTTTACTGTAAAAGTACATTTGATCGTTTACTGTTTTTCTCCGTATATAGTATGGGAACTTATTTCCGTAGCGTTTTTACCAAATTGTTTACTGTGTGGTCATAATTGCGGAGTGATCTGTGATCATTTTTCGAGGTTAATGCACCTTTTATCCATCTTTCGTGAAGCCATTTAGATAAAAAGTTTCTTCTAATCTACGGCATCGTGAAGCAGATTTATTTTTAAGAGTGTAGTGCATTTTTATTTATGCTATTTGAGCAAATGGGAAATGCAAAAATACATATTTGTGGTCCTCTTTCATTCACAGCTCTTGAAGTTAACCCAACTATGAGGATACACAGAAAAGTGAAACTCCAGCCTGATAACGCTTCTTTAATGCCGTAAATAGAAAAGCATGTGAAGTCAGTGTCAATAACCGACTCTAATGGGACACAGAAGCTGCGTTGTCTGGAGCTGGGAGATCAAACGAGCGAGGAGAGCGAGGGCTGCCGTGGGCCCCCGGGGGCCGGCCTGACTCACCATGTGCACCACCTCTGGGTATATGGGCTCCGTGATGACATTGCGATTGTGGTTGATGTACTCCACCATCTCGGTCAGCGCCGCCCGCTTCACCTCCTTCCATTTGAGATCGCTGAGCGGATCGGACAGAAAGTCGAAGAGAACGCAGCACTGACGCAGCTTCTGGATGAAGAGCTTCTCCTGCTCGGCCGGAGCCACGTCTGAAAGCACAAGAAGAGCAGAGACCAGTACTGTATGTGATTAGACTAACTAATCATAATAAAACTGATTATTACGGCACAATCACACACAGTGCTGAGACTAACGCCAGTTACGTAATCAGATTACTTTAAATAACTAGTAAAGCATTACTTTTTAATTTAGAAGTAAATACATTACTTATGTATTGAACACGATCTTACTGTAGTTCTAGACTAAATATCGATACGATCTTACTGTAGCTCTAGACTAAATATCAACATGATCTTACTGTAGTTCTAGACTAAATATCGACATGATTTTACTGTAGTTCTAGACTAAATATCCACACGATCTTACTGTAGCTCTAGACTAAATATCAACACAATCTTACTGTAGCTCTAGACTAAATATCCACACGATCTTACTGTAGCTCTAGACTAAATATCAACACGATCTTACTGTAGCTCTAGACTAAATATCAACATGATCTTACTGTAGTTCTAGACTAAATATCAACATGATCTTACTGTAGTTCTAGACTAAATATCAACACAATCTTACTGTAGTTCTAGACTAAATATCAACACGATCTTACTGTAGTTCTAGACTAAATATCAACACGATCTTACTGTAGTTCTAGACTAAACATCAACACGATCTTACTGTAGCTCTAGACTAAATATCAACATGATCTTACTGTAGCTCTAGACTAAACATCAACACGATCTTACTGTAGCTCTAGACTAAATATCGACATGATCTTACTGTAGCTCTAGACTAAATATCAACACAATCTTACTGTAGCTCTAGACTAAATATAAACACTATCTTACTGTAGTTCTAGACTAAATATCAACACGATCTTACTGTAGCTCTAGACTAAATATCAACATGATCTTACTGTAGTTCTAGACTAAATATCCACACGATCTCACTGTAGTTCTAGACTAAATATCGACATGATCTCACTGTAGTTCTAGACTAAATATCAACATGATTTTACTGTAGTTCTAGACTAAATATCAACATGATCTTACTGTAGTTCTAGACTAAATATCCACACGATCTCACTGTAGTTCTAGACTAAATATCGACATGATCTCACTGTAGTTCTAGACTAAATATCGACATGATTTTACTGTAGTTCTAGACTAAATATCAACATGATCTTACTGTAGTTCTAGACTAAATATCAACATGATCTTACTGTAGTTCTAGACTAAATATCGACATGATCTTACTGTAGCTCCTAGACTAATATCAACATGATCTTACTGTAGTTCTAGACTAAATATCAACATGATCTTACTGTAGAGTTCTAGACTAAATATCGACATGATCTTACTGTAGCTCTAGACTAAATATCAACATGACTCTTACTGTAGTTCTAGACTAAATATCCACACGATCTCACTGTAGTTCTAGACTAAATATCGACATTATCTTACTGTAGTTCTAGACTAAATATCACCCGATCTCACTGTAGTTCTAGACTAAATATCGACCATATCTCACTGTAGTTCTAGACTAAATATCAACATGATCTTACTGTAGCTCTAGACTAAATATCAACATGATCTTACTGTAGCTCTAGACTAAATAGCGACATTATCTTACTGTAGTGCTAGACTAAATATCCACACGATCTACTGTAGTTCTAGACTAATATCGACCATTATCTCACTGTAGTTCTAGACGAAATATCAACATGATCTTACTGTAGCTCTAGACTAAATATCAACATGATCTTACTGTAGCTCTAGACTAAATCTCAACATGATCTTACTGTAGCTCTAGACTATCACATGATCTTACTGTAGTTCTAGACTAAATATCAACATGATCTTACTGTAGTTCTAGACTAAATATCAACATGATCTTACTGTAGCTCTAGACTAAATCTCAACATGATCTTACTGTAGCTCTAGACTATCAACATGATCTTACTGTAGTTCTAGACTAAATATCAACATGATCTTACTGTAGTTCTAGACTAAATATCAACACGATCTTACTGTAGTTCTAGACTAAATATCAACATGATCTTACTGTAGTTCTAGACTAAATATCAACATGATCTTACTGTAGCTCTAGACTAAATCTCAACATGATCTTACTGTAGCTCTAGACTAAATATCAACACGATCTTACTGTAGTTCTAGACTAAATATCGACACGATCTTACTGTAGTTCTAGACTAAATATCCACATGATCTTACTGTAGTTCTAGACTAAATATCGACACGATCTTACTGTAGTTCTAGACTAAATATCAACATGATCTTACTGTAGCTCTAGACTAAATCTCAACATGATCTTACTGTAGCTCTAGACTAAATATCAACACGATCTTACTGTAGTTCTAGACTAAATATCGACACGATCTTACTGTAGTTCTAGACTAAATATCCACATGATCTTACTGTAGTTCTAGACTAAATATCGACACGATCTTACTGTAGTTCTAGACTAAATATCCACATGATCTTACTGTAGTTCTAGACTAAATATCGACACGATCTTACTGTAGTTCTAGACTAAATATCCACATGATCTACTGTAGTTCTAGACTAAATATCAACACGATCTTACTGTAGCTCTAGACTATCAACATGATCTTACTGTAGTTCTAGACTAAATATCGACATGATCTCACTGTAGTTCTAGACTAAATATCAACATGATCTTACTGTAGCTCTAGACTAAATATCAACATGATCTTACTGTAGCTCTAGACTAAATATCGACATTATCTTACTGTAGTTCTAGACTAAATATCCACACGATCTCACTGTAGTTCTAGACTAAATATCGACATGATCTCACTGTAGTTCTAGACTAAATATCAACATGATCTTACTGTAGCTCTAGACTAAATATCAACATGATCTTACTGTAGCTCTAGACTAAATATCAACATGATCTTACCGTAGTTCTAGACTAAATATCGACATGATCTTACCGTAGCTCTAGACTAAATATCAGCATGATCTTACTGTAGTTCTAGACTAAATATCAACATGATCTTGCTGTAGTTCTAGACTAAATATCAACATGATCTTACTGTAGCTCTAGACTAAATATCAACATGATCTTACTGTAGCTCTAGACTGAATGTACAGGCGTGAATATACATTTCCTTCAGCCTGAGGTGGATTCACTTCACTTTTGGTCACACATTTGGTCAGCACAGGTATATTTGTAGCGATAGCAAACAATACATTGTATGGGTCAAAATTATAAATTTTTATTTTATGCCAAAAATCATTAAGATCTTAAGATCATGTTCCATGAAGATATTTTGTGTAATATTCAGATATTTTTTTTTGCACCCTCAGATTCCAGATTTTCAAGTATTGTCCTATCATAACAAACCATACATCAATGGAAATATTATTTATTCAGCTTTCAGACAATGCATAAATCTCCATTTAGAAAAATTGACCCTTATGACCGATTTTGTGCTCTAGGGTCACATTTGTAAAATAACTACTTTTTATATTAAAATCAAGTCCTGCCCAGATTTAAAAAGTAACTCAAAAGTAACGTAACATTACTTTCCACAAAAAGTAACATACAGCCAAGTATGGTCACATACTCGGAATTTGTGCCCTGCATTTACCCATCCAAGTACACACACACGTGAACACAAACCCGGAGCAGTGGTGCCCCGGGGAGCAGTTGGGGTTTCGGTGCCTTGCTCAATGGTACCTCGTCGTGGTATTGAAGGTGGAGAGAGTGCTATCGCTGTACATTCACTCCCCCGCTGACAATCCCTGCCGAACTGAGACTCGAACCTGCAACCTTTGGATTACGAGTCCAACTCTCTTACCATTAGGCCAGTACTTCCGACGAGAGAGAGTGTGAAAGTGAGAGTGTGAGTGAGTGAGAGTGTGAATGTGTGAGTGTGTGTGTGTGTGAGTGAGTGATTGTGTGTTGTGTGTATGTGTGAGTGAGTGAGTGTGTGTGTGTGTGTGTGTGTGTGTGAGTGAGTGAGTGAGAGTGTGATTGAGAGTGTGAGTGAGAGTGTGTGTGAGTGAGTGTGTGTGTGAGTGAGTGTGAATGTGTGAGTGTGTGTGTGAGTGATTGTGTGTTGTGTGTATGTGTGAGTGAGTGAGTGAGTGATTGTGTGTGTGAGTGAGTGAGAGTGTGATTGAGTGTGAGTGAGAGTGTGTGTGTGTGTGTGTGGGTGAGTGAGTGTGTGAGTGAGAGTGAGAGTGTGTGTGTGTGTGTGAGTGAGTGTGAGTGAGAGTGTGAGAGAGTGAGTGAGAGTGTGTGATGAGTGTGTGTGAGGGTGAGTGTGTGTGAGTGAGTGAGAGTGTGAGTGAGAGTGTGTGTGAGTGAGTGTGTGTGAGGGTGAGTGTGTGTGTGTGTGTGTGTGTGAGTGAGTGAGAGTGTGAGTGTGTGAGAGAGTGAGTGAGAGTGTGTGTGAGTGACTCGACTGACCTGCTGAAAATGCATTCACTTATATTATGATAATAAACATATATTGTGTATTTGCGTTCCATGCATTGGTTCATTTAACCGGCGGTTTAGACACGGTTAACATCAAGTAGCTGAGGGTGTAAGACACGACTGCTGACTTCTTCTCTCTTATGATCAGTTTTAATATTCATCACACCTTTTATTCAATGTCTGTTATTATTGTGACTCCAGTAACATCACATGCTGAGATCTCCACAGATGTCTCTTAGACTCGAGGACTCTTATCTGATCCAAACACCCAAAATAACACAGCATCTGACGCTCACACACACAGGTGCATCAATAGAGAGAGAGAGAGAGAGAGAGAGTATACTAGTATACTTCTGGCTGACCCTTAGAGTCTATGACGCCTCTTACCACGTTTATTTGATTAAATATACTTAAGTACACTTTATGTGATAAGTATACAAATATCAGTGTACTTGCTGTAAGTATACTACTTCAATATACATTTGGACTAAATTGGCCCACTTTCAAGTATAAACTAACTAGTTTTCATCAATGTTTTTAGCTGTACTGCCTACTATACTAAAAGTTAACTTATAGGTGTACTAATAGTTAACTAATTAAAATACTTGTAGTAGCATTATTTGAAGTATAATCTACTAGTACTTTTTTAAGTGCACTTTACGCCATACTTTAAGCATGCTACTATGTCCCTAATAGCTATTAATTTGTATATATTTTGTTATACGAGTTGTAAACAAACACATTTTATTCTAACTTAATGCATTTTTTAAACACTTCAATGTGTATAAGTCTCATAAATAAATAAATAAACCACATTTTGATTTGATTCAGAATGACGTAGATGAAGTCGATCAACACCACATCGCTATTAACCCTTCATTGGTGATATTTTAATCATAACGGTACAGTTATGATGCTGTTTTATGTCTGATGATGGTGTTTGATTACACCTGGAAGCATCTGTTGGTTCGGTTTCTTCTTCACTTGTGTTTTTGGGGAGATTCTGGACAGAAGATGTGACTAAATGTACACTTTCCTATTTTTAGTTTAATTGAAGTGTATTAATAACACACTTGAATAAGCTTGGATCTGTCTAATACACTGTGGTTTGTCATTTTTTTAACAGCATATCATTAGATATGAAGCAGCTACATGTATAACTGAGCACTAATCGGACTTAAACCCTTCAGATGATCTCCAGCAGTGACTATAAACATCGCAGCACTGCAGCTTTACTAACAACATGTTTGGTTTTATTGAGAGCTTCAGCGGGAAACAACCTGTAATTCATAACAAAAATCAATAATACAGCCAATTCATATTTTACTGGATGACAGATTATAAGGATGAAAACCGCTTGAGAAAAAATTACCAGATGAATCTAAAGGTAATATGATAGTTTTATAACAAGAACAAATGGAGCATCTGGACAGAACCGAAGTCTGGACTCAGCTTAACTATCACTAACCATAACCAACCCGTACCCAACTCTAACCTAACAACAAACCCTTGCTACAGCTATTATTATTATTATTATTACATGCGTGCAGGAGCTCCAGTGAAATATTACTGATACATCCATATGTGTCCATGAAGATTACTGTAATCAATTCTATCAGCTGTTTATAATTTATAAAGTCAGCTATGCTTTATAAAACACACCTGAGATATAGACACATGAGAACAAACCTTCCTGATCAACACACACTAATGTGATTTAAAATCAGCAGATCGATGAGTAACCAGCTGCTCACACACACACGCACGTTGGTTTTTATGGTTTACGGGGACTCTCCATAGGCGTAATGGTTTTTATACTGTACAAACTGTATGTGCTATTGCCCTACACCTACCCTACACCTAAACTTAGCCCTCACAGGAGACGGTGCATTTCTATTTTCCCCCCAAAAAACGCACACTGTATGATTTATAAAAATGTTGAATTATGGGGACACTAAAAAATGTCCTCATAATCACCTTCTTGTAATACCTATGTTATACCCATGTCATAATACAAATTGTGTCCTCATAAACCACATAAACATGCACACACACACACACACACACACAACACACACGCACACACACACACACACAGACAGACAGACAGACAGAGACAGATACACACACACACACACACACACACACATTTGTTTCTGTGAATTATGGGGACTTTACATAGACTTCTATTACTTTTATTCTGACCAAACGATATTTTCTGTCTCCTAACCCTAAACCTACCCCTTACTGAAAACCTGTTTGCATTCTTACACTTTCAGATAAACATAATTTACTATTTTTAATAATTTTCTCCCTACATACAAGGTCAAAAAATGTCATGTTTTACTGTCCTTGTGGGGACATTTGGTCACCACTCACACACACTCTCTATCTCACACACACACACACACACACACACACACCACAAACCCACACACACACACCCTTCCTTCAGCCGTGACCTCAACTTCCTGTGACATCACTGCTGGAGTGTGGGGGATGGGCAGGGATACACTAACTGAAGCTCTCCGGTCTCATGCAGCGCAGCTCAACGACACAGAAGGACCCTGCGAAGCGTCCGGAATCACTCACCTCTGAAGTGCATGAGGGCCACAGGCGGGAAGGGCCCGTTGGGATTAGAGCGTCTAGCACCATCCTGCCTCAGACGAGCTGCATGTCAACAGAAAACACAGAGGCACTACAGCACCAGCAGCCTCTATTTGAACACAAAAGCCGAGCAGAAAATGAAGCTGTGTGCTGGAGGAACCGACTGCTGGCTGATGTCAGCGGGAGCTGCGAGCCCATTGGTCCACTGCACACAGAGCCGTGACATCAGCAGAGCGCAGGCAGAAGCCTATTGGTCAGGAGAGGAGGAGGTGGGACTTACGGGCCCCTCCAGCAGTTCTATAGAGCCGTCACGCCTCATTACTCGTGTGTGTGTGTGTGTGAGAGAGAGAGAAGAGAGAGTGTGTGTGTGTGTGTGTGTGTGTGTGTGTGTGTGTGTGTGTGTGTGTGTGTGTGTGTGTGTGTGTGTTGTGTGACCAAATGCCCCCACAAGGATAGTAAAACCTGAAATGTTTTACATTAAAAATATTAAAATAGTAAATTATGTAAATCTGAAAGTGTAAGAATGCAAACATGTTTTCTGTAAGGGTAGGTTTAGGGGATAGGAAATATTGTTTGGTCAGTATAAAAGTAATAGAAGTCTATGGAAAGTCCCCACAATTCACAGAAACAAACGCATGTGTGTGTGTGTGTGTGAGTGTGTGCGTGTGTGGGGTGGGGGGGTGGGTTTGGGGAATGCGGGGGCAGGCTCAAAATCACAAAGTTTTTAATGGTAAAAATCATTAGGATATTAAGATCATGAAGATATTTAGTAATTTCATCAAACTTAATTTTGATTATTAATATGCATTGGCTAACTTAATTGAACATATTTAAAAGTGTCTAATATTTAGATTTTGCACCGATTTTCAAATATTGTCCAAACCCATACATCAATGATTATTTATCCAGCTTTCAGACGATGCATAACTCTCAATTTCACTAATGGACTGGTTTTTGCTCCAGGGTCACGTATAGATTGTGAAAAACTACACAAATAAATGTAACCTGCCCATCTATTTTCTATAGTGGAAAAAAATGATAAAATTATTATCTTCTATAAAATATTTTTTTGTTCTCTAGTACAAATATCTACAAATTCTGGAATTAAGATGTGTTTACTT
>QVTF01005447.1:0-28972 GCA_003573665.1 Oxygymnocypris stewartii
TCTGGCAGGTCGACGGAGACGTGGAGTGACTCTGGCAGGTCGACGGAGACGTGGAGTGACTCTGGCAGGTCGACGGAGACGTGGAGTGACTCTGGCAGGTCGACGGAGACGTGGAGTGACTCTGGCAGGTCGACGGAGACGTGGAGTGACTCTGGCAGGTCGACGGAGACGTGGAGTGACTCTGGCAGGTCGACGGAGACGTAGTGACTCTGGCAGGTCGACGGAGACGTGGAGTGACTCTGGCAGGTCGACGGAGACGTGGAGTGACTCTGGCAGGTCGACGGAGACGTGGAGTGACTCTGGCAGGTCGACGGAGACGTGGAGTGACTCTGGCAGGTCGACGGAGACGTGGAGTGACTCTGGCAGGTCGACGGAGACGTGGAGTGACTCTGGCAGGTCGACGGAGACGTGGAGTGACTCTGGCAGGTCGACGGAGACGTGGAGTGACTCTGGCAGGTCGACGGAGACGTGGAGTGACTCTGGCAGGTCGACGGAGACGTGGAGTGACTCTGGCAGGTCGACGGAGACGTGGAGTGACTCTGGCAGGTCGACGGAGACGTGGAGTGACTCTGGCAGGTCGACGGAGACGTGGAGTGACTCTGGCAGGTCGACGGAGACGTGGAGTGACTCTGGCAGGTCGACGGAGACGTGGAGTGACTCTGGCAGGTCGACGGAGACGTGGAGTGACTCTGGCAGGTCGACGGAGACGTGGAGTGACTCTGGCAGGTCGACGGAGACGTGGAGTGACTCTGGCAGATCAGGCGCCCACCAGGGCGGAGCAGACGAGACAGACGCCCACCAGGGCGGAGCGGACGAGACAGACGCCCACCAGGGCGGAGCAGACGAGACAGACGCCCACCAGGGCGGAGCAGACATGACAGGCGCCCTCCAGGGCGGGGCAGACGAGACAGACGCCCACCAGGGCGGAGCAGACGTGACAGGCGCCCTCCAGGGAGGAACAGACGGGACAGACGCCCACCAGGGCGGAGCAGACGAGACAGACGCCCACCAGGGCGGAGCAGACGAGACAGACGCCCACCAGGGCGGAGCAGACGAGACAGGCGCCCTCCAGGGCGGAGCAGAGATCCCTGGCCGAGACTGGGACCTAGAGGAAACGGAGACACAAGAGGCAGAGAGAGCACATTTGGTTTCAGGAACCGAGGCAGGGAGTTTAAGCGGCCATGGTAGATCCGGGGACTCGGGCAGCCATGATGGATCAGGGGACCTCATGGGCCATGGCGGGTCCGGGGTCTCCGTGAGCAATGGAGGGGAGCTCCCTCCATAAAAGTTCTTGGTGAACTCCACTACCTCGAGGGGGCACTCTGGAAGCGCTAAATCTCGGTGGCGCTCGGGCGGCTCTGACTCTCTTGGGCACTCAGGTGGCTCTGACTCTCTTGGGCGCTCGGTAGAACTGGACGGAACCAGCGGAGGCATTGTTGAGCTGGGCGGGACCAGCGGAGACGAAGGAGAGCTGGGCGGGACCAGCGGAGACGGAGGAGAGCTAGCGGGGCGGGACCAGCGGAGACGAAGGAGAGCTGAGCGGGACCAGCGGAGACGAAGGAGAGCTGGGCGGGACCAGCGGAGACGGAGGAGAGCTGGGCGGGACCAGCGGAGACGAAGGAGAGCTGGGCGGGACCAGCGGAGACGAAGGAGAGCTGGGCGGGACCAGCGGCGAAGGCGAGCTGGGCGGGACCAGCGGAGACGAAGAAGAGCCGGAAAGGGCCAGCAGGGGCTCTGGGGAAACGGACGGAACCAGGAGGGGACCCGGAGTGCCGGACTCTGTGAGCTCCTGGATCGGAGCGGGCTCTGGAGCGGACTCTGCGAGCTCCTGGGACGGAGCGGGCTCTGCGAGCTCCCGGGACGGAGCGGGCTCCGGAGCGGACTCTGCAAGCCCCCGGGACGGAGCGGGCTCCGGAGCGGACTCTGCGAGCTCCCGAGACGGAGCGGGCTCTGGAGCGGACTCTGCGAGCTCCTGGGACGGAGCGGGCTCTGGAGCGGACTCTGCGAGCTCCCGGGACGGAGCGGGCTCCGGAGCGGACTCCGCGAGCTCCTGGGACGGAGCGGGCTCTGGAGCGGACTCCGCGAGCTCCCGGGACGGAGCGGGCTCCGGAGCGGACCCTGCGAGCTCCTGGGACGGAGCGGCCTCCGGAGCGGACTCTGCGAGCTCCTGGGACGGAGCGGCCTCCGGAGCGGACCTCTGCGAGCTCCTGGGACGGAGCGGCCTCCGGAGCGGACTCTGCGAGCTCCTGGGACGGAGCGGCCTCCGGAACGGACTCTGCGAGCGTCCTGGGAACGGAGCGGGCTCTGGAGCGGACTCTGCGAGCTCCTGGATCGGAGCGGGCTCTGGAGCGGACTCTGTGAGCTCCTGGATCGGAAGCGGGCTCTGGAGCGGACTCTGTGAGCTCCTGGATCGGAGCGGGCTCTGGAGCGGACTCTGTGAGCTCCTGGATCGGAGCGGGCTCTGGAGCGGACTCTGTGAGCTCCTGGATCGGAGCGGGCTCTGGAGCGGACTCTGTGAGCTCCTGGGACGGAGCGGGCTCTAGAACACCCACAGTGAAGGAAGAGCCAGCACACGATAAAGCATAGTCCAAAAGGCCCCTCAAACTCCATGATACCCTCCTCCAGAAAACAAAGATTTGTTAAACCTGGCCCTGACCTGACTAGTGAGTCCGAAATAAAACAAGACCTTGAACAGATACTCGTCGTACAACGGTACCTGGTAAGACAGCTCACAAAACTGGTGAACATACTCTTCCATAGTCAGGCCTCCCTGGCGAAGATGTAGGAGTAGGCTTATGCTGTCCATAGTTGAGCTGGGTAGGTGAGATGATGCTGCTGGATCTGAGGTGGCGAAGTCTTCTGTAAAGACTGGTCAAAGGCAGGGGATCCAAGTGCAGTAATATATATTTATTGGACAGAGGCAGAATCACACAGGCAATGGTCAGAGGGCATAACAGGAATATCGGAGGCAGAGCAGAGACGTAAACAATACCAGGCAGGGGGTCGAGGTCACAGGCACAGGTTCAGAAGTCCAAGGTCAGGCAGTCCGGGGTCACACACAGAGATAACAGATACGGGGAAGAACGCTCAGAATGTAGCCAGGGCAAAACAAGACTTCGCAGTGAGTGAGTGTTTGTGTGCTGCTTTTATGTGAGTGAGTGAATGAGGTGCAGGTGTGGTGAGGCAATTAGGGTTGATGAGTGAATGGTGACAGCTGTGTGATTGGTGTAATGGTGGACGGGAATGTGTGAGTGCAGTGCATGATGGGAGATGTAGTCCATGGGTGATGTGCAATAGAGTGAGTGGTAACCAGATTCATGACACACATAATATAACATTAATATAAAACAGGCCATTTAAGTGTACTTAAAATGAGTCCTATTTAACTTAGTTCAAAGAAAGCACAATAAAATACATTATCTTTCATGTATTATATGACATTATATTTCATTTAAATTTAAACAACACTAAAATTGTTTTTTTATTTAATTGCTATTAACATGCATTTAAGTGTCTGAAAAAAATGTCATTCAAGCTTTTCCATAAAAAGCACTATTTTTCAAAGTAAGGTTTTTCTCAAGCAACTTCTACAAATAGTTGAACACTAACTAGAAATAAACTCATACAATGTGCAGGATGGATATGAGCACTGTTACAGCAGAACTGTTGATTTCTCATGTTTTATCTCCTTATTAAACTGAAGCATTTCACTTTCAAATGACCTGTGACTCCTGAAGCTAGAGAATGTGCAACACAAGGCCATTAGGACATATTATTTAGTTTACGACCAAACAGACGTTAGTGTAAATGATGGATTGTGGGATGGAAAAAAAGGGAGAGAAACTCAACCCTGCAGGAGACACTTGTGTTCAAATCCTGAGGAAGGGAGGGAAATAGTTTGTGTCAGTGTGTTTGTGTGTGTGTGTGTGTGTGTGTGTGTGTGTGTGTGTGTGTGTGTGTGTGTGTGTGTGTGTGTGTGTGTGTGTGTGTGTGTGTGTGTGTGTGTGTGTGTGTGTGTGTGTTTGCATGCACTAGTTAGCGTTTGTTTTTTTGAGTGTCTCAGGCTCTAAACGCAGCAGGACCAGGCTGACTGTTTTTTCCAACCTTTTTTAACAATAGCGAGAGCTTTTTCAGCTTGGAATAAAACCAGCAGTCTGTCCAACTGCACAAAGATCTCAGAAAGAAGGCACTGTGAGAAAACAACGAGAAGGAAAATAATGAAAGAAAGGAGAAGAAAACAAAGATTACATAAATGTTCTGCCGTTCATGTCCTGCTGTCCTACATGTGTTTGTCCTTTGCTTAAAAGACTGTCAGCGTGTTTCTGTAACCTTTTATATAAGCACACTTAAAGAGACTGAGTGATTTGTCTGCCTCCATCAATTCAACCACAACATTTCTATAAAACCCAACCTCCAAAGACATGAACACACAAAATGAGTGACAGGAGACATTATTGACTGACATCTTACCCATGTAAAAGAGAAACAAACAAATGTGCCACACACTGAAAATACAAAAGTACAAAACATGGGATCAAAAAGAGAATACAAAAAATATTGCATTATACTAAATGTTTTAAAGAAAAATATTATTTTGGGATGTATGCACAAGAAAAACTCATATAATAAATATTTCACAGAAAAATGTTGTATTGGAAAATTGCATAAGAAAAAAATATAATATGAGAATATTTGTACAGAAAATACTGTTTTTCGATAAATGCACAAAAAAACATCAAATAATTATTATTATTATTTAAAAAAAAATTATTTCATTTTGTTCTGCATAGAGGCTCTATATATATATATATATATATATATACATATACAGTATGTTTATGGTATATTTGTAAGTTCAACAGTTATGGAAATTAATAAAATAATTTAAAATAATGTATAATATGACCCTCTTAAAACGCTATCTTCAAAATCTTTAGCACAGTATGATGCACATACTGTACATCTGGGGTGAGCGGATATTTACTTTTAACTATAATATGGCTATATGCATGCCAGCAGATAACAGACTCTTCAAAGTAAAGGGAACAGATACATACTATAAACACACAAATATATAGACTACAAAGACTATGTGTGTGTGTGTTGCAGCTCTGTACGTAATGTACAACCTAACTCAAATTAAGTTTAGAAACACCTGCATTATAGAGCAGTTTAAGGACAGATGCTGTACTAGACCACAGCGCTAGATGAGCATTCTGGGTAAAATACATATTATTTCCGTTTTGGTAAGACTAAAATAATTAAAGTAAATCTAAAATCCCAATGCATGGGTCATTTTCAGGAAATTATGTAATTTGTGTGTCAGCTTATATAATAAAATAGCATAATATAATATAGTTCAAAATCATATATTTCATAGAAAAAAATAGTTTTTAGAGAAATGCCCAATAAAAAGTAGTATAGTAATAAACATTTATAGTAAAACTTAGTAAAATATATAGAAATAAAAATAGTGTTTAGAAAAATGAACCCGAACAGAATAAAAATAAATTTTTTACAGAAAAAATGTGCCTATGGAAAACGTGCAAGAAGAAAATCTATATCTAAATTTAAAAATGAAATGCATAAAAAAGAAATCATATGATAGTCAATATTTTACAGAAAAATATTGTTTTTGGAGAAATTAACAAGAAATAAATCATAAAAATATTTTTTTTTACAAAAATTATTGTTTTGGAAAGAGTCACATGAATATTGACTACAAATAAAGCAGTGTGGTGCTACTATATTTGCTAACAAAGGCCATTATCAGATATCTTTGCACTGATCTCCAACCCTAACATTAGATTTTTGTTGGTATATATATATATATATATATATATATTGCATATTATATCCGAATTAACTTTGAAAATGCTATATTAACATAAAAAAAACTATGTAGATTTCTATGTAGAAAAAAAAGGCATTTACGTTGCGAAGGAACTGGCGAGAAGACCGAGGAAGGCCACAAACGCTCCGCAGACGGCCGTCTTCCGGCATCCAAAGTGATCTGTGAACATACTGACCACCGGAGAGCAGAAGAATATCATCCCCATCGCCAGAGCACCAACCCATGCTAGAGAAAAGAAAGAGAAAATATGTGATCAATAAATGATGAAGTACATTAACCCGATTTTCCATTTGCCAGACTCAATGCCACAATATAGTGTTCTGGAAGGTTGGAGCATTTCTATCATAAATATGTACTGTATTCATACTGTATCTATGGTTGTGAGGTCATTCTGAGATTTTTAGTGCATGGCTATAATTGCTAGGTGTTTTTTTACTGGCCTCAAGTCTCAACGGTTCAGTCTAAATCTGTGAGATTGTTTGCCTGTTTAAAGCCGTTAGAAAAGCTACAACACACCTCTTTTCAACAAGTCGTCACACAAACTATGCAAATCCCTAACCATAAGCAAGACAACAGAAAGCCTAAGTCAGCACCACTAAACAGGGGCACACTAACGGGGGGGAGGTTAGGAAGTCGTGGGCTAATGGTAAGAGAGTCAGACTTGTAATCGAAAGGTTGTGAGTTCGAGTCTCAGACCGGCAGGGATTGTAGATGGGGGGAGTGAATATCCAGCACTCTCTCCACCCCCGAAACCACAACTGAGGTGCACTTGAGCAAGACACCGAACCCCCAACTGCTCCCCGGGCGCTACAGCATAAATGGCTGCCCACTGCACCGGGTGTATGTTCACAGTGTGTGTGTGTTTACTGCTGTGTATGTGCACTTTGGATGGGTTAAATGCAGAGCACAAATTCATGTATGTCATGTCACTTTAAAAGGACGATTTCAAGGGCCCAGTGAGGGAGAGAAGAGGGGGCCGTTCCGCCTCTGACCACTAATGAGATCATTGACAGAATAACCAGCTTTGAGATTAATTTATGTGAACGAAGATTTCTCATATGACAAATGTGGAAAAAAACTCACTAATCCAAATAATTTGTATTAAATTCTACTTAAATTCTAAAATATCTACTTTTCAAACGGATGGTGACCCTTTGTGTCCAAATGTAAATATATCCATTATCCACACATATTTTTGTTAGCAGGACTTTTAAAGTTATTTGTGTGTTAGAGTGAACAAGAAACACGGATGAATAAGAAATCGGATGAGACGTTAAACCGAGGTCCTGACTCGCTGTGGTCATAAAAATCCCATGGCATGTCTCGTAAAGAGTAGAGGTGTAACCCCGGTGTCCTGGCCAAATTCCCTCCACTGGCCCTTATCAATCATGGCCTTCTAATAATCCCCATCCACTTGATTGGCTCTATGATTCTCTCTCCTCTCCACCTGTAGCTGGTGTGTGGTGAGCGCATACACTTGATTGTCTCAATGACTCTCTCTCCTCTCCACCTATACCTGGTGTGTGGTGAGAGCATACATTTGATTGGCTCTATGACTCTCTCTCCTCTCCACCTGTAGCTGGTGTGTGGTGAGCGCATACACTTGATTGTCTCAATGACTCTCTCTCCTCTCCACCTATACCTGGTGTGTGGTGAGAGCATACATTTGATTGGCTCTATGACTCTCTCTCTCCTCTCCACCTATACCTGGTGTGTG
Organism: Oxygymnocypris stewartii; assembly: GCA_003573665.1. Classification (NCBI taxonomy): domain Eukaryota; kingdom Metazoa; phylum Chordata; class Actinopteri; order Cypriniformes; family Cyprinidae; genus Oxygymnocypris; species Oxygymnocypris stewartii. The sequence continues at coordinate 7,572 of QVTF01005447.1, forward strand.
GTGAGAGCATACATTTGATTGGCTCTATGACTCTCTCTTCTCTCCACCTGTAGCTGGTGTGCGGTGAGCGCACTGGCACCGTTGTCTTGTGGCAGCCGTCGCATCATCCAAGTGGATGCTGCACACTGGTGATGGTTGAGAATAGACCCCCCCCACACACACATGATTGTAAAGCGCTTTGGGTGTACAGCAATACACAATAAAGCGCTATATAAATGCATCATAATTTATTCATTCAAAATAAGTGTGATGTGGTAACTCGGTAATGACTCGTACACGCTAAGTATATTTCCGATTTGGGTCAGTCAAATACACACAAAATGCCCGCCTTGGTGAGTATTTAAGTAAATACATTTGGTTAAGTCTTAGGTAAACATAAACAAAAGGGAGAAAATAGGATGCGTGCCAGTATATTCAATATTATCTATTTAGATTTAAAGTGACAGCAGCCTAAAAAACGTGCTTCTGTCGATGTAATTAATGTTAATCAAAAAATAAGACAAATCAGCTCTTGACTGAATATTTTTGTGGCTTTAATAAAATTAATCTATCCAGTTTCTGTATTTCTGAAAAGCACTGTTTACTTTTTGTATTTTTTTCTATAGTATGTATTTGTCTCATCCTTGCCATTTATTTCTTTGTTGTTTACTTGTCTTCAATAAGCTTGAGAACTTTAGTTTTACTGCTCAACTTGTAAAGCAGTCTTAAAAACAACACTGTGATCAGATTGTGACCTTTCCTGTAGAAACGGTGATATATTTTTTGCCATATCACTCACCCCGAACAACATAAACAGTATTTTACACACGCATGCACCCAAACACACGTTCTTTGTTCACCCAGATAAATAAAGCAAAGAGACACAGATAAAAGTCCATCATCTCTGTATTTAGACCACTGGCCAGTTACAATCGATGTCAAGCTCAGACAAACACACTGCATGTTTTTTCATGGTTCAAAGGTAGTTTAATGTCTGCACAATATGTCTGGAAACTATGGACACTGGTTGAATATTTGACACTGATCTCTCTCTGTATGTGTGTGTGTGTGTGTGTGTGTGTGTGTGTGTGTGTGTGTGTGTGTGTGTGTGTGTGTGTGTGTGTGTGTGTGTGTGTGTGTGTGTGTGTGTGTGTGTGTGTGTGTGTGTGTGTGTGTGTGTGTGTGTGTGTGTGTGTGTGTGTGTGTGTGAGAGAGCCCTCCTCGGCGAGTCGTTCTTGGCTGAGGTTCAGTGGAAATGTGGCCCCATGAATCCAGAGAGGAAGCGGTACGTTAACAAACCAAGCAAATGAGTGTTTATCCATATTTTGTAGAAGAACACAAGGTCAGGTTTTACATAACGCCCCTTCAACTCCCACTGGCTTATAGTTGTACGGGATGTATGTTTTCCACAGGTTTCACAGCCATAGTTTTGTTTGTTGTTTTGTTAGCTTTGCAAATTATCGATCTTTCTGTGATGTTCAGTTGGAACTATGAGTTCAGAAGATTAGAACAATGCAAAAAGTCTCTGTTTAGGAATAGAGTGTTCTGAAAGACTAGGTTCTAACAGCTCGGATAAAAAATCATGCAGAAAACATGAGGCGGATAAAGTCTCTCTCTGTGTGTGTGTGTGTGTGTGTGTGTGTTGTGGGGGGGGCGAGTCTGAGGCCATGTTCCAAGGATTAACATTCCAGTGACTATTAGGAATGGATTACCTTACTTCTCCAAGAAAACAAGAATCCACACAGACAGCAGAAAATATCAGAGGATTTTAGTTTTAACCTATTATAAATAATGCACAGCTGACAACAAAACAAACCAGAAAAGGTGTCAGTTGCAAATGTTCGAAGAGGGGGTGGTGGAATCGACCTTGAACCGGTTTGGACCAAACAACAAAGGGCCTGGACAGTGTTTGCATACAATATTCAGAAACATATCTCATTGTTCTGATCTTAAATCTTTCATTTTGAATGTCTGAAAGCAATCCCAATGGATTCAGCTATTTTGCTGGAGGAAAAAATCGAAATGAGTGAAAGCAGAATAAAGAGAAACTCCCTTTGTGAAAAAGAAGTACACTTTAGAATACTTTCAAAAAAGAGTACTATTACAGAAGTAATATATTTAAATATAACTTAAAATATATTTATGCATTAAAAAAAATCTGTGAAAACTTAATGTAATGTTTGTGGACACTTAATTGCAAATGAATGAAAATGTATTGCAGACTAAATTTATAGTAAATGCTATTAGTGTTGCTTTTTTTACATGCTTAATTAGGGCTTTAAAGGGTTACTCTACACCAAAATGAAAATGTTGTCATTAATCACTTACCCCCATGTCGTTCCAAACCCGTAAAAGCTTTGTTCGTCTTCGGAACACAATTGACCTATCGGTAAGCCCCGCCCCCCTTAGTTAATGATGCTCCCTCGGACAAACAAACTGAGTTGCTTACTGTCTTACAATGACAGCTGCAGTGTGAAAACCTTGTCTCACAATGTTTTTGCACAATTTTGGACACAGAAGGCCACCAAATGGGAATTAAATATTACATGGAGGGATTTATAAAATATTTAAAAATAATTACAGGGGATAACACGAAGCGAGGGTTTACAGATCTTAATGCAAGTCTCATATTACGGCCGGTCATCACGATTGCGGATGACAACATGCAGGATCAACACTGTTCATGTATAGCAGGGTACGATTAAATTAATGTACATTAATGTACATTTCAGTCACTGAAATGTAGACCATCGTTTATGTGTCTTTGACCTGCACTGTACAAGACGTGAGAACAGTCCACTATTTAGGTTGTACATTAGCATGGACTCACTAACTTTAACGTTAGCTAGTTTTAGCCAGAGATACTTTGCTAAAGCACAAGATAAAATTAACATTCTGCTGGAGTAGATGAAAAATGTAAATTAATGAGTGTATGACAACCAGAAAATGAAAGTTTTTGTCTTCATTTGTATTGGGTTCAATACTTAGGGGCATTTTTGTTTGGATTCAGGAAATGTAATAAAATAAATTATATTGCCCATCCTCTCAGGATACCTGTAATCAGTGTTACAAGTACCCCAGGCTCATTGTTTTTCAATTTTTGAAGCATAAACCTGATAAAACCGATGCAAGCTTCGGATCCTCCAATGTTTCTCTATGGTGCAGAAACCTAAAGATGTCCGAATTTCACTCCCCGTGCAACTTATACTTGACTGCCATTGGCTAGTCTTCATTCGAGGGGAGGGGCTTACCGATAGGTCAATTGAAGATATTTTGGATGACAACTGAGAGGCATGTGACTGTCCCATTGACGGCCAAGCAATTAACACTGTCAAGGCACAGAAAAGTATAAAAAACATCATCAGAATAGTCCATCTGCCATCAGTGGTTCAACTGTAACGTTATGAAGCTACGAGAAAACATTTTGTAAGCAAAGAAAAAAAAGAACGACTTTATTCAACAATTCGTCTCCTCCGTGTCAGCGTAATGCCATTTTGGAGAGTATCCGCTGAACGCAAGCAGCGCACGAGGAGTCAAGTTTTTTATAAACTCTTTATTTTTTTTCTTTACATACAAAAAGTATTCTCGTAGATTCATATTGTTACAGTTGAACCACTGATGGCAGATGGAATATTCAGAATCTGTTTTTTGTATATTTCTGGGCCTTGACAGTACTTATTGCTTGACAGTCAATGGGACAGACACAAGCCTCCCGGTTTTCATACAAAATATCTTAAATTGTGTTCCAAAGAAGAACTAAGCTTTTACGGGTTTGGAACGACATGGGGGTAAGTGATAAAATGACAAAATTTTCATTTTGGGGTTGAGTAACCCTTTAAGTAGGCTAAATATCTTTTATGTTATTTCAGAATTCAAATACATATATTGTCTTTAAAACATATTGTTAAAATGTACTGCCAAAAATGCTGACAAGCATTTATTATAAATTAAAATATTATTTAATGTAATTATTATTGAAACTTGTGTGTCAAGTAAATATATTTGTAATTATACATTTGTAATGATGATGTTAATCCTAACAATATATATATCGTAATATCGAATAACGGTGAGTCCATTTAAAATCAAGTACTTGGAGCCCAGTCTCATGAAAATGCGTATCTATAGCACAATTCGTGTTTTGTATTTTCCTTATTTTGCTGGGGCTTTTTCTATTTGCATGTGTTTTCTGAAGTTGCAGCGCGTTGAGCTCTCTCGGCCACCGTAATATAGGGGTGTGCGATATGACGATTTTTGATCGTGGACGATAAAGTGACGATGTAAAGTGACGATGTTTGTCGCAAGGGTATATATTTTATATTTTTGGAAAAAGTGCTTTCTTGTGCCAAACACATCATACTACTGTAGGATGCAGAGCATTGTTATGCAGAAGCTAAAGAGTAATTTCCAGTGTAGAGGTTTTTTTTCGTGTGTGTGCCCATGTCAAGGAAGTGTGTGTAGAGTGGTGTCACACAATATGACCCCACTGCGCCCCATGCAGCTGACAGCTGAAACAAAGTGCTGAAAAACAAAAACAGACACGGTTCTCTCCTGTCACCATCTGACTGCTTTTGTAAGCAACGGGTTCTATGTGTTTACATTTTTCTGGATGGAAAATAAACCAGCGAAACCCAAAACTGCCAAAAAAGTAACGAGAAACATCTTGAATCTACAGCTCCATGAACTTTTAAGCCTTTGTTTCTACCTCTAACATCCTCTCACCTTCCCTTTCAATTATCCAATAAAATGTTGAAATCATACTGTTTTGACTTCTACAAAAGCATACGGTATATCTGCATTTGCCTACTAACAATGTCTAACAGTGGATAAATATGCATATAAAAAAATAGGACAAAATCCAAACCATCATTTTTCACAAGTCAAAACTTCCACTGTCATTTCCAGGTCTACAACCATAATGATATTGTGTTTTTTTTATCAAATATAAAAATCCTGTCTTTTCAAGGCTAGCAATTAATGTATCCTAAATGCACATTAAATAATTATTATTTAGTATTACTAAAATGTATTAAATAAATAAATAGATATTAATGAATAAAGAAATCATGTTAAAGTTAATTCATTTGAATAATTTTCCCATTTTGCAGAATCTTACAATATTACTGCTTGATTGGAAATAACACAAAAAAATCTGCTCAAGTGACATTTATTTTGACAGTTAAAATTTACACAAAATGTATGTAAATTAAAACAAATATTTTAATAAATTGTCTGCATGTTTTATGTTAAAATGTAATCTGTACATTTCACAAGTCACTTGAAAAGCTGCTGAAGTAAATTATGGAAAATTTGTAACATTCAAAAATAATTAACAAAGAGTTATTATAATTTGTTATTTTTTAATAAAAATCAACACAATGAATGTGCCTGACGTTGTTAAAATCCATTTCTCTATGAAGAAAATGAATAGGATTTTACTTTAGAAAGTGGACTTTTGCACTCTATTCCTCCACTCTTCATTTCATTTATGCCACTCTCCTCTGCTTTTCATTATATCACTCTCTTATTCTCTCTCTCCTTTGTCCAAACCACCCAGTCCTAATTCTCACTAATGAGTTTGTTCCACATGTTTTATTATTGGATAATTTGTTAAATGAGGTAGAGAAAGACAGAAAGGACAGCAATGAACCGTGTTTTGCATCTAGAACAAAATACAAGAGGAAACAGAAAAGAGAAAACAAGGAAACAAGTGACCCACTAACACTGACAGATGCTCTTTGACAGATTGTGGATAAAGACACTCAGCCACGGGGAATCATGGATCACTCTCTCTGTACATCCCTTACTTCATTCTCCATGCGTTATTCCCTCGATTTTTCTCTCTCTCTCTTTGTTCATATCCGTCTGTCCCAACAAGACCCCTCAAGTGTTTATGTCAGAGTCAATCTAGAAAAGCCTGTCAAGAACACACCCGGGTCATATGTCAAGGCAAAAAAAAATATATATATATATATATATATATTTTGAATAAAGACAAATAAAGCCATTCCATTGCATTGTGAATGTATTTTCATGACAAATAAGTACATTTATGCACAAATTCCATTACTATAATGCAAAACAAATTATAAAGTATTTATACATCATGACAGAATTTGGTGTATTTCCTTTCATTTATGGTGATTTAATTTGATAAATTATTCTATTTCAGTAAACCGTTACCAGTTACTGCTTTCTCATTGTGTAAATACATTTTATTTATTGTATGGAATTTTGTGTTTTGCCTCTTTTGGGTTGCGGCTTACGAGCCAGCTGTAACATGAGTACCAAACTGAGAATATAACTGTCACAGGTTGCTGGGGTGAGAAACACGAAGGAGGCAGATTGTCAAAACAAACAGCGTCTTTAATAAATCCACAAAGGAAAGACAGGAAAACACAACCACTTACAACGATGTAAGACAGGACAAAGAAACTGGGGAAAAGCAGGGCTATAAATACTAAACCAAACGAGGGATTAATGAGTAAATTAAAAAGGAACAGGTGATCAGGTGAAAAAAAAGTCCTTCCCTTTTTCTATATCTTCATCTTTCTCTCCTTCCCTTGCTAGCTTGTACTTATTTGAACAATGCCTAAGACTTGGTGTTAGGGGCACTTCATCTGTCTGTTTGCCTCTTCGAGATTAATCGCTTTATGTATTCCCCAATTGTAAGTCGCTTTGGATAAAAGCATCTGCAAAATGACTAAATGTAAATGTGATCAGAATGACAATTAGGAAACTCAGGGTGTATTCACACCTGTCTTGTTTGGTTCGATTTAATCAAACTCAAGTTTGTTTCCCCTTTGGTGCAGATCGTTTGGGCAGATGTGAATGCAGCAATCACACTCTGGTGCAGACCAAACAGTTGTACCGAGACCCAGCTGAAGCAGTGGTCTCAGTCTGCTTACAAATGAACTCTGGTATGGTTGAATGGATGAATCAATGAATGGATGACCTAAGCACACCTGTAGTTTTGTTTTACAATTTCTGGTTCGCTTGCTAAAATAACAGTACCCAAAATAACCACACCAAACAAAAAAAGTCAACTTTGTATTTGATCCGGACCAAAGTAAGTAAACTAGGGGACTTTCTTGGTGTGAATACACCCTAAGGAAAACTAGGTAAACAGAAAACACAATGAAAACTATTTGTAACACAAATTGCAGCAACTCAATGCATTTAGGCATCTAGATGTGGTGAAGATGACTTGCTGAAGTTCAAACCGAGCACCAGAATGGGGAAGAAAGGGGATTTAAGTGACTTTGAATGTGGAATGGTTGTTGGTGCCAGACGGGCTGGTCTGAGTATTATAAAAACTGCTGATATACCGGGATGTTCACTCACATTCATCTCTAGGGTTTACAGAGAATGGTCCGAAAAAGAGAAAATATCCAGTGAGCGGCAGTTCGAAAATGCCTTGTTGATGTCAGAGGTCAGAGTAGAATGGGCAGACTGGTTAGAGATGATAGAAAGGCAACAGTAACTCAAATAACCACTCGTTACAACCAAGGTATGCAGAAACACCATCTCTGAACACACAACACGTCGAACCCTGAAGTAGATGGGCTAAAGCAGAAGACCACACCGGGTGCCGCTCCTGTCAGCTAAGAACAGGAAATGGAGGATACAAATCACACAGGCTCACCAAAATTGGACAATCGAAGATTGGAAAAACGTTGCCTGGTCTGATGGGTCTCGATTTCTGGTGCGACATTCAGATGGTAGTGTCAGAATTTGGTGTAAAGAACATGAACGCATGGATCCATCCTGCCTGGTCTCAACGGTTCAGGCTGGTGGTAGTGGTGTAATAGTGTGGGGGATATTTTCTTGGCACACTTTGAGCCCCTTAGTACCAATCGAGCATTGTTTAAATGCCACAGCCTACCTGAGTATTGTTGCTAGCCTTGTCCATCCCTTTATGACTACAGTGTACCCATCTTCTGATGGCTACTTCCAGCAGGATAATACACCATGTCACAAAGCTCAAATCATTTCAGACTGGTTTCTTGAAAATGACAATGAGTTCACTTTACTCAAATGGCCTCCACAGTCACCAGATCTCAATCCAATAGAGCACCTTTGGGATGTGGTGGAACAGGAGATTCGCATCATGGATGTACAGCCGACAAATCTGCAGCATCTGCGTGATGCTATCATGTCAATATGGACCAAAATCTTTAAAGAATGTTTCCAACACCTTGTTGAATCTATGCCATGAAGAGTTAAGGCAGTTCTGAAGGCAAAAGGGGGTCCAACCCAGTACTAGCAAGGTGTACCTAAAGAAATTGGTCAGTGAGTGTATGATGGAGATGAATGATGAATGGAGATGAATAATTTCTTCTTATGGAGATGAAAACAAAAAACTGCCACGAAATAGCTATCAGCGTGGACCATAGGCACCGATCACGTTATTATTGCAGAGTGCATATTGAGTTCATAAGTAGCCTAGCCTCTCCGCTCGGATCGCAGATGGATTTCCCGAACTATATGAGTGAGAGTGAGTGCATCCAGTTTTATGTGAACAACTCTGGATGCTTTTCCTCTCTTTGTGAAATGTACCAGGTTTATTTTTATATAGTTGATAAGGCAGTTAAATGTGTTCGTTTACACACAGAGAAAAAGAAGTGTAAGCTTTTTTACGTCCAAGAATAAAATGATTAATTTAGTCTACTCAACATGTTAAAATTGATTTACAGAACTTTTTGTTGCAGTTTTCTAACAGTTTGGACTTGAATAAAGAAAGACAACTTGAACTTAAAATTTTCACAGGCATTAGACCGATATTGTGATGTATCATTATAGGATTTTCTAGAAATGTATTATTAATCGCAGAATCGCTGTACTGTGAAATTATCAATATCATGAGGTACCCTGCGATTCCTACCTCTAGCACTCATGAGTGCGCTCTGGAGGAGCGGAGCAAACTAACACAGGGGACTCAGGAGACTAAGGAAGGCTGGATGGGACCAGCAGAACGGAAGGAGGCGATGGAAGGCTGGCGAGACCAGCGGAGATGAAGGAGACTCCGGAGACAAAGGAGACCATCCTGGAGCGGACTCTGGGGAGAGGATAGGTCCCAGGAACTCTGGCGGAAGCGCCATATCCAGGAGCTCTGAAAGGCATGCTGGAGTGGACTCTGGAGGGGCTTGAGCCATTTCTCGACTCTGGTCTGGGGCTGAGAGTGCAGCAGCCAGCAAGTTTGACTGTTGAAAAGCCGGTGGCCTTGACTTCAGAGTGACCGGTAGCCTTGACAGCGGAGCAGCCGGCGATCCTGGGATAAGGAATAAGGAGGCGCTTCAGAGAACTCGGGGGAAGCTGAGGGAGCGGGCTCATTGGAACCGTATGTGGAGGGAGCTGGCTTGTGGTGAGCTGAACCATCCACATGCTTCCGGATAGGAGGAGGATGATGAACCCCCACATCGACAAAGAACTTGGAACCATTTAAATCTAGAACTTAATTTATCAAATCCGCTACGGGTCTGCGGCAATCGTCAGGAGTCAGGAATCTGAACAAATTATCATCTTTTAGTCCTATCCGGAAGCATGCATTAATTATGGAATCGCTCCATCTGACCAGATGTATCACACTCATAAACTCCTCCACATACTGCTCCAAAAAGCCGTCCATCCTGCTGGATGTTCAGCAAAAAATCCTCAGCCCCAGTTCATCTTTTTGGGTCCTATCTGTAACAGGTTGCTGAGGCGAGAATTACGAAGAGGCGCGAAGGAGGCAGTCAATCAAAATAAACAGTGTCTTTATAAATCCACAAAGGAAAGCCAGGAAAACACAACCACTTAAAACAACGTAAGGACAGGACAAAGAAAACTGGGGAAAACACAGGGCTATAAATACAGAACCAAATGAGGGACTAATGAGTAAATTAACAAGGGAACAGGTGATCAGAATGACATTAGGAAACTAAGGAAAACTAGGTCAACTGAAAACACAATGAAAACTAGGACCAAAAACTAAACATAGCCCTGACATTAACCTATATAAAAATAACCTACAAAGTAAATGTCCTAATCTGCCAATACGAATTTGTAGGTTGAATATATTAATTAATAGTGGTGGAGGAAACGAATTACAACTACTCACGTTACCATAATTAAATAGTTTTAGGGTTACTTTTTTTGAGTATATTTTTTAAAGCTGTACTTTTACTTGTACTTACTTACAAATTTAGCAAAACAATCTACTTTGTTACATTTAAATCATAGTTTGTTACTGAGTACGCCCACAGTTTGAATTGATAATCAAACCTTTGATGGCTCTTCAGTAGCAAATAAAGATATCCAATGCGTAAATGGACCAATAAAAGCCCTGATATCTAAACCGGGAAAAGCTGCCACTGCAGCAGCTGATCGGACAGTAAGGGAGCTCAGCGTAACTTATGGACTCAAAGTTTGGAAAAAAAACAACATGGTAGTGTTATCCTAAATATCTATATTTTTATGCCTATAATGACATCTGAAATTGTTCCATTACTCATTCTCCACAGTATCTACTGTATATACACACCGATGCAAGCTGCATCTCGCTCTCTCCTCTCCAACAAATCTGCCTCCTGTCAGTTACAGAGTCTGAATCTAAATATCTACACAGGATTGCAGGTATTCTGCATAGTTTTAATCATTCCCGCGTCATTTGTTTTATAATTTTATTACTGACTGTGTAATGTGTATGTTTTTTTTGTAAATTCAGTTCAGTTTATGAAATCAAATTTTCTTGTGCTGTAAGCTTTTACAAAAAAGTTACCCTTATTTAAAGACACAAAACACATAATGAGCAAATGCTTAAGATTGAGATTGTATTAATGTAATTGATCACTGTTTATATGTATGTAAATAAAAGCCTATATGAAAATATATTAATAATATAAAGCGAAAATGTCTTTTTAGAAGACTTGGATTAAACCACTCAAAAAAATGGATGGACAAAACAATTGTAGATATTAAAATACTTGTATGGCAGTATACAGTATGCGGTAGTTTTGCCAATGGTATTGAATATGATTAAAGTCATCATGAAATAAAAAAATGACCTTACTTACTTTTTTAGTCCTGTGGTGAACAATTAAACCGTACAAGACAATACACTGGTAAAAAAATCTGCCATCGTAGTATTTAATCAAAAACTGAAAAAATAGCTGCTGCTCTGGACTGGCGTTGTCGCTCTGATGAAGTCAGTGTGACAGCTTGGGGAGAATCCTCTTGTTAAGTCATGATGTAAGGACTGCTGTTTCTGGGTCAATGCCTCTACTCATTTCATTTGAGAATGCTATCTCAACAGCCATTTATGAGCACTATTAAATACTACATATTTAAGCTAAGCATATACAAATTTGGCTGTGCACACTACAGTCTCTGTGCTCACAGTGTCCCAGACACTAATGTTTTAGTTGAAACACTGACTACATTTACATGGACATCAGTAATCTAATTATTTACCTTATTATGAATAAGACAATATTATGATTAAGGAGTTTATATGGTTTGGTATTTAGAATAATCCTTTCATGTTCCCGTTTTACATGTTAGTACATAGATCGATTAATGGCACACGTCATTATGTCCACACGTGACGCCATCCGACATCCCCTCCAGAATTTCACGTATCAACATATAGTTCGTCTTCGTGATGATGCCATATACAGTTTTGGGTGTTTCATTTTTTTTTATGAAAGCTTCAAGTGCATTTAATTATTTGTACATGCATACTGTCATGTATCTGGTTACCACTCACTCAACCTGCACATCACCCATGGACTACATTTCCCATCATGCACTGCACTCACACATTCCCGTCCACCATTACACCAATCACACAGCTGTCACCATTCACTCATCAACTCTGATTGCCTCACCACACCTGCACCTCATTCACTCACTCACATAAAAGCAGCACACAAACACTCACCCAGTGCGAAGTCTTGTTTTCCCCTGGCTAACATTTCCGAGCGTTTTCCCTAGTTTGTCTTCCCGTGTTTTACCTGGACTGTTGACTCCCTCTCCTGATCGTTTGCTGCCTGCCTCTCTGACCCCGCCTGCTTACTGGTAATCCTCTCTGTCTGCCGCCTGCCCTGACCCATTGCTCTGCCTCTGATTACGAATCTGCCTTGTCTGCGTTGCCCTCAATCCCACTGCTTGATATTTGCCTGTTTGACCTCCTCTTTGTATAAATAAAGCTGCAAGTGGATCTACTCTCGCCTCTGACCAGTCACTCGTTACAGAAGACTTCGCCACAACAAGGATTCAGCAGCTTTTCCAAAGAACCCTGGCCAGGTATGAATCCATACGTCCTGCTGCTCGACCTGAAACAGGGGAGTTCGCCTATTGAGGAATACGTCACTCAGTTCTACGAAATATCTCGCAAGGTACCGTCTGATGAGGTTGCATTAAAGGACATTTTTCGTTTTGGTTTATGTGAGCCCATTAAGTCATACTTACCTGAAGGGAAGTTTCATTGTAGTTTGAAGGATTTTATGAACTATGCTTTGCTGTGTGCTGGCTCTTCGATTACCGTGGGTGGTGCAGAGGAGGAACATGACACCGCACCCACTCCTGTAATGGCGGACGCACCAGAGCACGATCGCAAAATGTCGGCCACGCCTGAGTCCCCGGCCAAAAGGGCCACCAGGCCTGCAGATGCACCTCTTCGGCCAGGACTGATTGCTTGTGTGTTGGACGCACCCATGGTGTCGGTGAGAGCAGCTGGCATCCCCGAGTCCGCTCCAGAGCCCGCTCCGTCCCGGGAGCTTGCAGAGTCCGCTCCAGAGCCCGCTCCGTCCCGGGAGCTTGCAGAGTCCGCTCCAGAGCCCGCTCCGTCCCGGGAGCTTGCAGAGTCCGCTCCAGAGCCCGCTCCGTCCCGGGAGCTTGCAGAGTCCGCTCCAGAGCCCGTTCCGTCCCAGGAGCTTGCAGAGTCCGCTCCAGAGCCCGCTCCGTCCCAGGAGCTTGCAGAGTCCGCTCCAGAGCCCGCTCCGTCCCAGGAGCTTGCAGAGTCCGCTCCAGAGCCCGCTCCGTCCCAGGAGCTCGCAGAGTCCGCTCCAGAGCCCGCTCCGTCCCAGGAGCTCGCAGAGTCCGCTCCAGAGCCCGCTCCGTCCCAGGAGCTCGCAGAGTCCGCTCCAGAGCCCGCTCCGTCCCAGGAGCTCGCAGAGTCCGCTCCAGAGCCCGCTCCGTCCCAGGAGCTCGCAGAGTCCGCTCCAGAGCCCGCTCCGTCCCAGGAGCTCGCAGAGTCCGCTCCAGAGCCCGCTCCGTCCCAGGAGCTCGCAGAGTCCGCTCCAGAGCCCGCTCCGTCCCAGGAGCTCGCAGAGTCCGCTCCAGAGCCCGCTCCGTCCCAGGAGCTCGCAGAGTCCGCTCCAGAGCCCGCTCCGTCCCAGGAGCTCGCAGAGTCCGCTCCAGAGCCCGCTCCGTCCCAGGAGCTCGCAGAGTCCGCTCCAGAGCCCGCTCCGTCCCAGGAGCTCGCAGAGTCCGCTCCAGAGCCCGCTCCGTCCCAGGAGCTCGCAGAGTCCGCTCCAGAGCCCGCTCCGATCCAGGAGCTCACAGAGTCCGCTCCAGAGGCCGCTCCGATCCAGGAGCTCACAGAGTTCGCTCCAGAGGCCGCTCCGATCCAGGAGCTCACAGAGTTCGCTCCAGAGGCCGCTCCGATCCAGGAGCTCACAGAGTTCGCTCCAGAGGCCGCTCCGATCCAGGAGCTCACAGAGTTCGCTCCAGAGGCCGCTCCGATCCAGGAGCTCACAGAGTTCGCTCCAGAGGCCGTCCCGATCCAGGAGCTCACAGAGTTCGGCTCTCCTTCGTCTCCGCTGGTCCCGCCCAGCTCTCCTTCGTCTCCGCTGGTCCCGCCCAGCTCTCCTTCGTCTCCGCTGGTCCCGCCCAGCTCTCCTTCGTCTCCGCTGGTCCCGCCCAGCTCGCCTTCGCCGCTGGTTCCGTCCAGTTCTATCGAGCGCCCAAGAGAGTCAGACCCACCTGAGTGCCCAGAGAGTCAGAGCCGCCCGAGCGCCACCGAGATTCAGCGCTTCCAGAGTGCCCCCTCGAGGTAGTGGAGTTAACCAAGAACTTTCATGGGGAGCTCCCCTCCATTGCTCACGGAGACCCCGGACCCGCCATGGCCCATGAGGTCCCCTGATCCATCAGGGCTGCCCGAGGCCCCGGATCTACCATGGCCGCTTAAACTCCCTGCCCCGGTTCCTGAAACCAAATGTGCTCTCTCTGCCTCTTGTGTCTCCGTTTCCTCTAGGTCCCAGTCTCGGCCAGGGATCTCTGTTCTGCCCTGGAGGGCACCTGCTCCGTTGTGGAGGCCTCCTGTCTCGTCTGCTTCGCCCTGGTGGGCGCCTGTCTCTTCTGCTCCGCCCTGGTGGCCGTGTGTCTCGTCTGCTCCGCCCTGGAGGGCGCCCGTCTCGTCTGCTCCGCCCTGGAGGGCGTCTGTCTCGTCTGCTCCGCCCTGGTGGGCGTCTGTCTCGTCTGCTCCGCCCTGGTGGGCGCCTGACCTGCCAGAGTCACTCCACGTCTCCGTCGACCTGCCAGAGTCACTCCACGTCTCCGTCGACCTGCCAGAGTCACTCCACGTCTCCGTCGACCTGCCAGAGTCACTCCACGTCTCCGTCGACCTGCCAGAGTCACTCCACGTCTCCGTCGACCTGCCAGAGTCACTCCACGTCTCCGTCGACCTGCCAGAGTCACTCCACGTCTCCGTCGACCTGCCAGAGTCACTCCACGTCTCCGTCGACCTGCCAGAGTCACTCCACGTCTCCGTCGACCTGCCAGAGTCACTCCACGTCTCCGTCGACCTGCCAGAGTCACTCCACGTCTCCGTCGACCTGCCAGAGTCACTCCACGTCTCCGTCGACCTGCCAGAGTCACTCCACGTCTCCGCCGACCTGCCAGAGTCACTCCCCGTCTCCGCCGACCTGCCAGAGTCACTCCCCGTCTCCGCCGACCTGCCAGAGTCACTCCCCGTCTCCGCCGACCTGCCAGAGTCACTCCCCGCCTCCGCCGACCTGACAGGGTCCCTCACGCCTCCGCCGACCTGCCAGAGTCACCTCACGCCTCCGCCGACCTGCCAGAGTCACCTCACGCCTCCGCCGACCTGCCAGAGTCACCTCACGCCTCCGCCGACCTGCCAGAGTCACCTCACGCCTCCGCCGACCTGCCAGAGTCACCTCACGCTCTCCGCCGACCTGCCAGAGTCACCTCACGCCTCCGCCGACCTGCCAGAGTCACCTCACGCCTCCGCCGACCTGCCAGAGTCACCTCACGCCTCCGCCGACCTGCCAGAGTCACCTCACGCCTCCGCCGACCTGCCAGAGTCACCTCACGTCCTTGCTGTCTCGTCCGCCCTGCCCTGGTGGGCTCCTGTCTCATTGGCCCCACATGGACCTGGCCCTCCGTCCCCTCCCCCGGTTCCACCTCCGCTCCACCACCCTCCGGAAGTATGCTTTGTGTAAGCGTCTGGAAGCCGCTCTTAGGGGGGGGGCTCTGTCATGTATCTGGTTACCACTCACTCAAACTGCACATCACCCATGGACTACATTTCCCATAATGCACTGCACTCACACATTCCCGTCCACCATTACACCAATCACACAGCTGTCACCATTCACTCATCAACTCTGATTGCCTCACCACACCTGCACCTCATTCACTCACTCACATAAAAGCAGCACACAAACACTCACCCAGTGCGAAGTCTTGTTTTCCCCTGGCTAACATTTCCGAGCGTTTTCCCTAGTTTGTCTTCCCGTGTTTTACCTGGACTGTTGACTCCCTCTCCTGATCGTTTGCTGCCTGCCTCTCTGACCCCGCCTGCTTACTGGTAATCCTCTCTGTCTGCCGCCTGCCCTGACCCATTGCTCTGCCTCTGATTACGAATCTGCCTTGTCTGCGTTGCCCTCAATCCCACTGCTTGATATTTGCCTGTTTGACCTCCTCTTTGTATAAATAAAGCTGCAAGTGGATCTACTCTCGCCTCTGACCAGTCACTCGTTACACATACAGACGACGGCGTGTTGAATCTCTTTTATTTGCCATCAAACGGTTGACCACTGCCGGTGTGTGTCCTGTCGCAAAATGCGGCGAAAAGTCCTACACATCGGTAATAGTGTGAATAAGGTGTGTACATGTCTGTACAGGACCTCAATAATGCAACTAAAATAGGAATACTCCACATGTCTTAATTCGAGTTCTGTTTACTACAATTATGACTTTAGCTGGATTAAGGTAATCAAAAGTCTCTGTTTACATGGTGGATTCTTAATCAGAGTATTGTCTTAATCATAATAAAATCTGAGTATTGTTGTCCATGTAAACGTAGTTGCTGTCTGGCCATCTGGGATTTCAGTATGGAGATAAAGGTTAGAGTTATAATTTTTCAGTATTACATGACATCATGTGTGTATATTAGCACAGTTTGTTGTTTTTTGGAGCATCTGGCAGAGCATTAGGACCCAGAAGTGGTGAAGCGTGATGTCAGGCTTAACAAGCAGATATTCTTAACCACTCAGGGCTCTAGAGTGTTGGTCGCATGTGCGACCTAATTTCTCAATGGTGCGACTAAAAAAAATCTGAGGTCTCACCAGTGCAACCAGCTGTTCAAAAAAAAAATGCGTGTGCTGCTGCAGTCAGGCAGAGAGAGAGGTGAGTAGTAGAGATGTGCGCAGTGATGCCAACTTAGCGACTTTGTCACTAGATTTAGCGACTTTTCAGACCCCTCTAGCGTCTTTTGTTCTTCAAAAAAGCGACTAGTGACAAATCCAGCGACTTCTTGGACAAACTTTAGCAAGTCTCTGTGATCGTTGGTATTGCCGCAACGGCGCGAGATCAGCGCACACGCAGCTCTTTCTCTGCATCTGCTCTGTTCAGTGAGCATCTGAGGAGCAGCATGTTCAGTTAAAGAGATATTATTGCTTCTCTAAGTTTACATGCAAATATAGCCGAAATCACAGCACATAAATTGTCTTGTCTTGTCTTATCTTGTGTGTATTATTTTCATCAGACAACGGCTCAATAAAATTATAAATTATGATTTTTGTGCAGACTAGCTTCTTGGAAGGGAGAGCTGGTTATGTATTCTTAAAGAGCTATGTTTTAGTCAATATTTCATATTTGTCCCATTAACTGATAAAAGAAACAGTAAAATATATAAAGTAAAACAGTTTTATTGAGAATTTGGCTGCATTAAAATACAGTATGAACACAGAGAGACAATTAGACAGAACAGGATTTTTTTTCTGTACATACTTTTTTCTTTCATGTTTAGTGAAATTATTTGGTAGTCTGAAGTGGGATTTTTTTATAGGTTTAAGGGGGGGCACCACTGCACTAGAGCATCCCTTCATTCAGACACAGTGGAAGATCTGATAATAATCAGTGTAGTGGGGCCAAGTCTGGAAGATGTTGATGCTAGAGAGAGTGTGGCCAGCTGGTTTAGCCAAGGCTAAAGATCAAGAAGGACAAACTACAGGAGCAATGGAGGATAGTCCATAAGACATTGAGCCATGAGATGTTCAGTTTGACGCCCTTAAAACTCTTAATTTAGATTTTATTTTTATTTCATTTATCTTGAGATGTTTTAAGTTTAAATATCAGCTCAGTGAAGCACTTTAAGTACCAACACTTTTTTAGTAAGTTACCTTTCTTGTAGAATTGTGCAGGCGCGACGTAGGCGTAGTCTAGACCCGAATCTGAATTGAGCAAGAGGTGGAGAGGAGTTGCACCACAATAAACCCCTCCCTTAATTTCAATATTCTGTTTCACTTGAAAATGCATCCCAACACTGGAGTCAGTTGCAACTTCCGGATCATAGGGACCTTAATATTTATATATTCAAGGTAATGAAGTTAGAAATAACTGTATCATGACCACTAATTCGTGTACTTTGCTAATAAGTGAAAAGTGGGTTTTGTTCAAAGCAGCTATTATCCACATAGATGTTTGATATGAATAAGAAAATCATTAAATATCGTAGTAAGTAGTAACTAGTACTTTTTGAGATGAGTAATTTGTACTTTTACTTAAGTACCGTTTTGACAACAGTACTTTTACTTGTAATTGCAATTGAGTATTATTTCAGCAACTTTTTAATTTTTGTAAAAATCAAGGGAATTTTAAACGCAAAGGTTAAGTAGATTTGTAACCTACAAAGTATAAACAACATAACAAAATATAAATAGACATTTAGGTCACCACTGCTTTGCATGTTCTCCACAAACTGAGGCGGTTGAGCTGCATTACTTGCATAGCAAACTAGCAAAGATTGAAACAAAACCCTTTCAGTGGCTGGGATATACAGTATAAAACATACAGGCTACAATGTGCCAGAGGGAATAATATAATTTTTAATCAATCTTCAGCAGTGTTGGAGGTAACGTATTACAAGTAACGCGAGTTACATAATAATATTACTTTTGTCAAGTAACTAGAAAAGTAACGGCAGTTTCTTTTTCCCCATTTATTGACTGACTGTGCGCTGTGTGAACATGATTTTACTGTAGTTCTAATCTAGACTAAAAATGACTTTACATTAACTATTGTGCTTGATTGCTTTTTAATTGCTGAAGAGTGTTGAATCTTATCCTGTGCTCTACTGTACAGACGTGAATTTATTTTTCCTTCAGACTGAGGTTTATTTGTTTACACTTTTTGGTGTGAAAGGGCTTTTACATTTGCTATAAATAGAACTTGTATTAAAAACAAACAATCAAGCCCTGCTCATATTTAAAAAGTAGCGCGAAAGTAACGCAAAAGTAACGTAACGCATTACTTTCCATAAAAAGTAACTAAGTAATGTAATTAGTTACTTTTTAGAGAGCAACGCAATATTGTAATGCATTACTTTTAAAAGTAACTTTCCCCAACACTGATCTTCAGTCTATTCATTTAATGTGTGAACAACACTTCACTAAATATTACTTATAGCGCCCGACATCCAGTAATCACAATATATATTTTGCCATGTTACTTTACTATGATAAAAGTCTAGGCTTTTGCATTTTGTCAGTTTTATAGCATAATGTAAACAATAAATGCAGTTTTGCGGCTTTTTATGTGGCGTGACAGCTCGCTGTAGCGTATCAGTTCAAGTGGCAGAGCGGAGAGCGAGAGAACCAATCTCTCTCTGCTAGTTATAGCACAAAATAAACATGACTGAACATCAGAAGGTGTTGAAAGAAACCATATATATCATGTCTCGTGTAAAGACAATTCAATTAGTGCTTCATCCGCAGAAAGATGTCAATGAAACTGCTTGTAAAAATAGAGTAATGTCACATAAACCTCAGGAAAGCCATACAATGTCCATAAAGTCCTTAGTTAGCTTAAAAAACAGTAGAGGTTTTGCTAATTATATGCAGTATACTACATTTATTATATATATATTCAAGCTACTGTTTGAAAGTTTACATTTTAACGATGAATTGGAGTAGAAACATAATTATGTAATTAAAAAGAAAAAAAATGTGGTGCATTACTGTTTAAAATACTTGCTATCCTTATTTTTATTAACTTGCATGTGCGAGACCTCTTGTGTCATTCTTCCAGTTATTTTTAGCTGAAAAAAAACTATCTTTTATGAAACTTGATATTGCAAACTGGTAAGCCCTATTTGTTCTCATAGTTTATTACTTTATTGTCATAATCTTGAACACATTGATTTGTAGCTCAAAATAGTGTTACTGTTTACTGCACTAAAGCCTATCATTCTTCAAATTATTTCCCTAAAGCAGCTAATGAATCACAAGTCTCACACAGAAAATAGCTTACTTATGCATTGCAAAATAGTGAATAGAATCAGTTTACAACCTCAATTCTCTACACAACATAACTGAGCAAAATGAAGCAAGAGGTCTACTGTACTGAATGCCGTATATGATATTTTATCTTAAAAGGAAAAGCACTTGTAAAGTTAAATTAAATCGGTTTTACGTGTTCTGATTTTTATAATGAATGCTGTCTGTTTCTACCCCGAATTACTTTGATTCCAGTTCAGATGTTTTCATAAATCAATCCCTCCTGGGTCCCTGACATGTAACGTCCAGATCCAGAGTGGAATATTTCACTATGGTGACACTTGCCTTGATCTGGCTCTGATCCATCCCTTCTATCCTGTGCAGTGAAATATTGACTTAAACATCTGGCTAAATACATGAATATGTGAACAGTTGACATTGATAATCATGTTACATGTGTGAAAGCAGGAGCGGAAACATTTCTCATCTTTTGCCCGCGGGTTTTCTATTAAAAAGCAAAGCTAATATCAGCAACTGGCACAGAGCATTCATTAAATCCAGCCAAAGAAATGACTGTGTGGCTTCAGCTCAATCAGCTCACACTCACAATCCCCAGCTGCACATATTGAGGATCAAATTCTCTAATCATCAAATGACAGATTCAGACACACTCATCTGGCACTGCTGTATTGTGTGAACGTGCACCGTGACCATTAGTAAAAAGAGGCGAATTGCTAATCTAGTTATTGCACTGGATTTTAATGAGATTGAGATACTTTATATTAATAAATGGAAGATGTTCTCGCAGGGCAATATTTATTGTTTTATGTCTTTTCTATAGAGATTTTATAGCAAAAATAATTCTGTAATATTATTTACCTACAATATTTGTTTCAGACCGGGGTTATTATAGTTAGAAAAATATATGCATTACTTAAAAAAAAAAATAATAATAATAATAAACTTTTTGCCAGGGCAACATCATAATTATCATCAATGTCAAAATTTTATTATAATTTAGTTTAAATTGACATACTAAAATATAAAAAAGAAAAAAAATCATTAAATGAAATAAAACAACCATTAATTGAAAAAAAAACATAACACACTTAAGGCAACATTTCTCATAATTTAGGCTATTTAAAATCTGATGTACTCAAATAACTAAAATTAAAATTAAAATATTATAAAAACAGACATATTCAAATACATGTGTTCCTGTGGCTCAGTGGTAGAGCATTGCGTTAGCAGCGCAAATGTTGTGGGTTCAATTCTCAGGAAACACATATTCTGACAATAAAAAAGTATAACCTGAATGTACTGTAAGTCATTTTGAATAAAAGCGTCAGCTAAATGCATAAATGTAAAACTAAAAATAAGAAAAGAAAATATTTTTTTTTTACAAAAATGTACATGAAAACAGGAAATAACATTAAAAAGCTGATTTAAATTATTAATAACAACTTTAATACATACAAAAAATGTAATTGAAAATATTTGTTTTTGTGTTTTGATTTGCATATCACTCATTGCACAAAATTTATGAATAATAAACAGCTTTACACAAAATGACGCTTTAAAACACACCTATGGTGTGCAAAAAATTGCACTGTGTAAATGTTGCGAAACAAGATATGTCAATATGTCAAAACACTGCAAAAATGCATCCTTGCTTTAAAATGATTGCTGTGTAAACAAATG
>QVTF01005448.1:0-22500 GCA_003573665.1 Oxygymnocypris stewartii
GTGTGTTGTGTGTTGTGTGTGAGTGGTGTGGGGTGGGAATGTGTGTGTGTGAGTGGTCTGTGTGTGTGTGTGTGTGTGTGTGTGTGGTGTGTGTGTGTGTGTGTGAGTTTGGAGCATGTGTATGTCTGCGTGCGTGTGTGTGTGTGTGTGAGCGTGCGTGTGTGTGTGTGTGTGAGCGTGTGTGTGTGTGTGTGTGTGTGTGTGTGTGAGCATGTGTCTGTCTGCGTGCGTGGTGTGTGTGTGTGTGTGTGTGGGTGTGTGTGTGTGAGCATGTGTCTGTGTGTGTGTGTGTGTGTGTGTGTGTGTGTGTGTGTGAGCATGTGTCTGTGTGTGTGTGTGTGTGAGCATGTGTCTGTCTGCGTGCGTGTGTGGTGTGTGTGTGTGTGTGTGTGTGTGTGTGTGTGTGTGTGTGTGTGAGCATGTTGTGTTGTGTGTGTGTGTGTGTGGTGTGTGTGTGTGTGTGTGAGCATGTGTTGTCTGCGTGCGTGTGTGTGTGTGTGTGCGCGTGTGTGTGTGTGTGTGTGTGTGTGTGTGAGCGTGGTTGGTGTGTGTGTGTGGGGTGTGTGTGTGTGTGTGTGTGTTGTGAGCATGTGTCTGTCTGTCTGCGTGCGTGTGTGTGTGGTGTGTGTGTGTGTGTGTGTGAGCATGTGTCTGTCTGCGTGCGTTGTGTGTGTGTGTGGTGTGTGTGTGGGTGTGTGTGTGGGTGTGTGGTGTGTGTGATAATGCAGTCTGCTGCATTCATCTCTTTGGGATTGAAACTGTAATTTTCAGTCTAGCATCCTTTTTCATTTCATACCGTTTCTGTTAAAAATAAAATTAATAAATGAATAAATAAATATAATTACATCCTTTTCAAATTGTCCTTGTTAAAAAAGTAAAAGTGCAAAAAATAATGAATGAATATACAAATAATTTTTGTATGTATATGTATATATATATATATATAGGTATGTATATAGGTATGTATGTATGTATATGATATATATAATATACAATTGACTTGAGAAGCTAAATATTGTAAGATATTAAGACTTGTTTTCAGAGATTCTCTTGAATTTTTTATGTTTATGCCTTTTGGCAAATGCTAAAGTCTCACCACAGTTTATTAGATTTACGCCTAAAATAAGAAAAAAACTGTTTGTTAAAAGCGTAAATAAACAAATTAAATTCAAGACATATTCTCTGAAAAATATTATTAGAAAACAACACATCTTACAAAACTGTCAATGTACCCCTTATGTTTTATTTATTCATTTATAATAGTTTTTTATTTATTTTAGTTGTAGTTGGGAATTTAGTACTTTGCCAAAGCAACATTTCTAGTGTATATATGTATATTATTTCAGCGTTATTCTGAAAGTGACAGTATGTTTTTATAGTTGTGCTATATCTCTGTTTATGATTTGACTCTTTAATGGATCTAAAGCAGACACACGGGACGTGCTTTATTTATTCGGCAGTTCTTGGCTCTGGTGAATGTAGTAATGTTGGCGGCCTGCTTTGATATGAAGCCAGTGTTCGTTTCCCTCTAATTTTATATTAATTTAATTGAATTTATGATTTTTGAAGGCATTTTATGTAATAAAAATATCATTTTCATTCACACCTGCGAGGTGCTTCCACACAGGCTCTAAAATCTCTCAAATGTCAGTAAAAAGTGCTCCGCCGGGTCGCGCACCAGCTGGACACAAACCACAACACTGTGTGAGCTTTAGAGAGAAATACATCAAGATATTCTGATGTAAACGATCTGAGGCTCAAACCCTTGCTGAAAACATCGCTCCTTCCAGTCACTTCATGTGTCTCCGCACTGATAAACATACAGTGCGCAGGAAACGAGTACTGACTGCCGAGGCGACAAGAACGAGTAAGTGATCTGCCTAATACGATCTTTTAGAGTTAATATCTTTTTGGACTTGAAACCCGAGGTAACCCAAGGTTGTGGGTTCGAATCCCGGCTCTGGCAGGAAGTGTCCACGACTGAGGTGAGACCCTTGAGCAAGGCACCGAACCCTCAACTGCTCCCCGCGGCTGCCCACTGCTCCAGGTGTGTGTGCTCTTGGATGGGTTGAACACATTTCACTCCTCATTATACTCTGTATAATTGTGTATGTGAAAATAAAGCTCATCTGAGTGTAATTTGTTTGTTTGTTGTTTGCAAGTTGTGAGAAGTGATTTGTTTACTGCTTCTTTTTATCTGAAACGTTTGTGCTAATTGTGTTTTGCCGTTGGCTGTAATTAGAAAGTACACAACGACAGCTAGCCACCTGTTAATTTTCCATTAAGCGCTGGCAAACTGAACCACACTTAGTTTCGACTCGAGCCATTCGCGTGTTTTGGGCTTTGCTGTGATAATTAGAAAGGCATGAACAGCTGTTTCCACTCAACTGGATTAGCTGTGTATTTAAGTCGAGGTTAGGTCGCTGACGCGGAAGCGTTCAGCCTCCTCGTGTGAAGACCGACGAGCGACTTCTTCCTACGCGACTTGCAACGACACCTATTTCTAACTCTTACTGTATTTCCTCTTTCTCCTTCTATCCTCTTCTCCCCACCTCTATAATGTGTTTCCAATACATTCCCGTTGTCTCACAACAACGCTCTTACATTAAATGCAGACGGCAACGCAACCTTGCTCACCTGCGGCCTATCTGCACCTCTCTTCTTTACCCCTGTCTTTCTCTACGGGCCTCTGGAACTTATTCCCGCTATGGCTACCCAAACTGCACTCAGCATCTTGGGCTTGACTGAGACTCAGCAACCCCTGCTGCACTCTCTAACAACTTATCCTTCTCTCACACTCCCGTCAGGTTAGGAAGGGTGGAGGTGCTGGTCTTCTCATTTCTAACAATTGGAAATACTCAACTTATACTCCCCTATGCAATACTCACTCTCTGGAATCTCATGCTCTTACTGTAACGGCTCCAGTGAAACTCCATGTTGTAGTCATGTATCGCCCCTCCTGGGAAATTAGGCACTAGTGATGGGTCGGTCTTGAACGATTCGTTCATTTTGACTTTAATGTGACTTGAGAAGAACGAGTCGTCTCGGGAGTGATTTGTTCAGTCACCATCCTATAGGTTCTGTACTGGAATTAGTTCACCTGTTTTGAGTCTTCTGGTGCGAACGACTCGAAAGACTCAAAGGGAGAACTAATCAATTCTCTTTCCGGCTCATACTGCATAGGTTTAGCTTACGAGGCTGTCACGTAACGAACGACTCAAACCCAAAGACTTGTCCGATAAGAGGTGAGGTGAGCTAATCATAGACTAGAGACCCAGGTAAACAATTCATTCATATTTTCTGTTTCTTACAGCATTATAGTTTTGTATTGTTTGTAGTGTGCTCAACGTTTGCATAGTAGATGTGTTAAGGAAGTAACACATAAAATTTGAATTTACTTTGCTAAAATGAACGAAATGACTTGAAAAAAGATTCATTCATTTTGCTGAATGAGACTCAATGGTCCGAGATGGTAAAATGATCCGAAAATGAGACCGGCCACGACTCCCGGGGCGGTCCGGTTCCGGAGTTACCAAGTCTAAACTTTGGGAGCCCGTAGCTCGGCCGTCCAAACGGCTATCAACATGGGCAAGGTGGCATTGGATAGGGGGCCTGAAGTTGGTCCCCGCCAAAGGGGAGTTATAGCCGGTCAAAGTTTCAACTTTGGGGGGCTGTATCTCTGCCCCCCGGGGGGGGTGTATCGACTCGGAGACGAAGTCATTCTGACTTTGCTATGACAATCTGGTGCTTCTGAATCAGCGACTGTAAGTAAGATGTATTTGTTATTGACTGTTCAAATGTTGAGTTTTGCGCATTGTGTGTGTGTGGGTGTGTGTGAGAGAGAGAGAGAGAGAGAGAGAGAGAGAGAGATACAGCCGGTCAGAAGTCGTCTTAATCGCGGCTTGTGTGCAAACACATACGAGCTTCATCACTGTGTCTATCACGTGACTCTGTTCCCCTCTCGGGCTTGAACTGATAGTAAAACTAAGGACATTATTAACTGCCTTTACTTTAATTTTGAAAGCTGAAGCTCATGATTATGGAAAGAGCCGTTACATTTCTGACACGGCTGCAGAACCTGATTTTACTAAGTGCGACATGTTCCTGGATCAACATCTTTGTTGACCCTGGAACAACATTGTTATTAACCAATCAGATTTGAAGAACAAGTTTATAATTTTCGTGAAGTTTAGGCTTAAAATCAGTGTTTGGTGCTTGTACATCAGTGTCATTCATCTATCATTTCCTCTGATTTTAGGGATTACTCGTGGTTAAGGTTAGGTTTAGGTGTAGGGAAATGGTCAATATTACATTTTTGGATTAAAATGTTGTTCCAAGGTCAACAATATATGTTGACCCAGGAACACATCTAACTCAGCAAAATCAGGACGGGCTTTTGGTGTTCACCCAATCACAATGCACTGTGCCAGTTGGCCAATCAGAGCAGACTGTGCTTGTCAGAAGGAGGGGCTTAAGGCGGGGCATAGAGGACCTACAATAATGTACAGAATTAAAAAAAACATTTTTTTTTTAACATTAAAGCATGAAAACATATTCTGTTACACCAAATAATGATCTTTAAAAAAGCATCATATGACCCCTTCAAGGGATTTTTAATCGAAATTTGGCGTTTCCATTACTCGTTCCTCAAGCGTGTTGATCTCGTGTTGACTCCCAGTGTTTCTCTCTCTGTAGAGCACGACGAGTGTGCGTCCGGACAGCACAGCTGCGATGAGAACGCTCTGTGTTTCAACACCGTCGGCGGCCACAGCTGCTCCTGCAAACCCGGATACACCGGCAACGGCACCATCTGCAGAGGTGAGCCCCGTGCCCGTCTGCGGTCACCTGACCCGTCACCTGACCCATCACATGACCCTCTGTCCTCTCTCTGACCCGCAGCGCTGTGTGACGACCGCTGTCTGAACGGCGGCTCCTGCGCGTCTCCCAACATCTGCGTGTGTCCGCAGGGCTTCAGCGGGCAGAACTGTGAGACGGGTAAGATCCAGAGCAAAGCCTGAGTGCTTGATTGTGGCCTTGACTGTGAGAGTAAGAGTGTATTACACAAGTATAATACAGGTCACCAAAAAAACATGAAGCAGCAAATCATAAATCAGCATATTATTATGATTTCTGAAGACTGCAGTAATGCTGATGCTGAAAATACAGCACTGCATCACATAAATACATTTATATTTTACAATATATTCAAATAGAAAACAGTTCTTTTAAATAGTAAAAAAGTCACATTATTACTGCTTTTGCAGTATTTTTGGATTAATGAATGCAGGCTTGGAGAGCAGAAGAGAATTCTCAAAAAAGAAAAACATAAAAAATATGACTTTCATAAACATTTGCATAATATGCATTAACAAAAGTATATTTTAATAGCTAATTAAACTCACACATATGCTGAGCAGCATATATACACAGGCATAAAGATCATATTCTTGATAGTGATGTTGCTGAGCATCTTCTTCACTTACACTAGTTTTGCTCTATGTGTTCACATTACCTTCCCTTTATGTGCTTGTTTTTCTTCCGTTTAAAAAAAAAATATGATTATATCTCCCACACACGCTCGTTTATCTTAATTTACGCCCCGTGCTTTGTTTAATTTAGTAAATTGAGCATCAATTCGTCCTACAGCGAAAGAGAAACACGTCCTCCATCTGTGCGTTAATCATTTCTGTGGATCCCAGCGTCTTTGTTTCTCGTTCCCTCACACACTGCTGTTTATTTCCATCTCTGATGTTATTGACCCGCTGGGTAACAGGTGAAGGCTTGAAGAGAGACAGATGTGGCTACTGGGCATGCGCACATCAATGTCATACTGTACAACAATGTTTTTGCATGATTGTAAGGGGTAGGTTTAGGGATGGGGTAGATGTAGATGTTAATAAAACACAATCTATAGGTAGAAACTGGATGGAGATGGATAATGCGCGGCTGGTGAATGCACGCTTTGAATGAAAACACGGTAGAGAAGTCTCTCTCTTTCGCGTCGTGTCACAGATTAGCCTTGTTTCTGACGTGTGGCTCATTTCCAGCAGATGCTGGCTGTTTCTGGATGCTTTCACAGTGAGACACGCAGTGCACGTCCCGACCCATCGATCCCATAGAAAGAGCATCTCTGCCCTCGCTCTGGCCTTTGATTAAAATGAAAATGGCTTTTCTGTTCGTTTTCTCCTGGAGGGTACCAGAGGGACTCAAGCGGATGGGTTTATGGCTTTTTCTCCACATAGATGTTGGAGTCGTATTAACAATTTTTCTCAAAGCACCAGAGTGTTCGAGACCCTGAAGCGAACGGTGTTAGAAAGTTCACGCGCTAAACTGTTTCATAAAAATGAAACACAGGAGGTTGTGTAATATTTTTTATATCATACGGCCTCCGGTGCTTTTATGAAACGGTAGTAGATAATAAAAAATTAAGAACACAATTCTCATTTTTAGTTTGAAAGAAAAAAATCATTAAAAAGTTTAACTACTGCGCATAACTAGAGAAGCAAAGTTTGTCAACAAGCTCGATGTTTCGAAAGCCTTGTTGGAAATAGGTTTAAAAAGTCTTAATGCTTAAAGGTTGAATATTTGTTCATTTAATACTGCTTTTCAGAGGCTACAGAAGATAGTTATATGTTTCCCAGAAGACAAAATAAGTTCAAAAGGCTCTTAATGCATGTTTGTCCTTCTGGCGCATCAGTGAGTGATTGAATCTTCTGTAATAGTTGTATATGAGTCTCTCAGTTGTGCTCGGTGTGAAAAGATGGATCTCAAAATCATACAGTCATTGTTGGAAAGGGTTCAAATACACAAAAATGCTGAAAAACCAAAGAATGTGCAGGAGCTTGAGGATTTATCTGAAGAACAGCAGACATTTAACTGTTCAGGACAAACAAGGGACTCATGAACAACCATCACAGAAAAAAAACACAGCTGTGGATCATTCAGTGAACAATAAATTCGTTTTATAAATTCTACTATTATTTTCTCTTGTGGGCAATATCAGAATCAGAATGAGCTTTATTGGCCAGGTGTTTACACGTATGATGAATTTGTTAATATGTAAACATATTTTATGTGAAATATCTTATTCAGATCAGTACTTAATAAACAATAGCATGCATTTTATATGATCCCTCTTATTTTGGTAAAATAATTAATATTTTGAAGATTCTGAAAGGAGGATGTAAACTTTTGACCTCAACTGTAATGGATGGATGGGATAAATAGATCAGATATCAATCATAACGGCGAATCTGTTGTTTTGTCCGAAAAACCAACCAGGCGTGAGAGTAGATTTATCGGTGGACTTGACAAATAATGTGTATTGATGTGAGGTGCTACAGTATGGAAACCCGTTTACGCCACTGAATAAAAAAAAAAAAAGGTTATTGCGACTTTTTACAAAAAAGTCAGAATTGTGAGAAAAAAAGTCAGAATTGCGATGAATAAAATCAGAATTGCGATGAAAAAAAGTCAGAATTGCGATGAAATAAAATCAGAATTGCGATGAAAAAAAGTCAGAATTGCGATGAAAAAAAGTCAGAATTGCGATGAAAAAAGTCAGAATTGCGATGAAAAAAAGTCAGAATTGCGAGGAAATAAAGTCAGAATTGCGAGGAAATAAAGTCGAAGAATTGCGAGGAAATAAAGTCAGAATTGCGAGGAAATAAAGTCAGAATTGCGAGGAAATAAAGTCAGAATTGCGATGAAATAAAGTCAGAATTGCGATGAAATAAAGTCAGAGTTGCGAGGAAATAAAGTCAGAGTTGCGATGAAATAAAGTCAGAATTGCGAGGAAATAAAGTCAGAATTGCGAGGAAATAAAGTCAGAATTGCGAGGAAATAAAGTCAGAATTGCCAGGAAATAAAGTCAGAATTGCCAGGAAATAAAGTCAGAATTGCCAGGAAATAAAGTCAGAATTGCGATGAAATAAAGTCAGAATTGCGATGAAATAAAGTCAGAATTGCCAGGAAATAAAGTCAGAATTGCGATGAAATAAAGTCAGAATTGCGATGAAATAAAGTCAGAATTGCGATGAAATAAAGTCAGAATTGCGAGGAAACAAAAGTCTGAATTGCGAGGAAATAAAGTCAGAATTGCGAGGAAATAAAGTCAGAATTGCCAGGAAATAAAGTCAGAATTGCCAGGAAATAAAGTCAGAATTGCGATGAAATAAAGTCAGAATTGCGATGAAATAAAGTCAGAATTGCGAGGAAATAAAGTCAGAATTGCGAGGAAATAAAGTCAGAATTGCGAGGAACAAAAGTCTGAATTGCGAGGAAATAAAGTCAGAATTGCCAGGAAATAAAGTCAGAATTGCCAGGAAATAAAGTCAGAATTGCGATGAAATAAAGTCAGAATTGCGATGAAATAAAGTCAGAATTGCGAGGAAATAAAGTCAGAATTGCGATGAAATAAAGTCAGAATTGCGATGAAATAAAGTCAGAATTGCGATGAAATAAAGTCAGAATTGCGAGGAAATAAAGTCAGAATTGCGAGGAAATAAAGTCAGAATTGCGAGGAACAAAAGTCTGAATTGCGAGGAAATAAAGTCAGAATTGCGATGAAAAAAAGTCAGAATTGCGAGTTTATATCTCACAATTAAAAGAGAAAAAGTCAGAATTATGAAATAAAAATAAAAATTACCAGTTTAATTTTTTATTCAGTTGCGGAAAAGTGCTTCCATACTACAGTGATCTGCCATAACGCATTAAAGAGCCACAAAACAGTACATTTGTTACTCAAAAGTTGCACAAAATTTGAAACCGGAGACCTTGTTTCATACAGATGTAAGTCTTGTCAGTTTCCTCTTTGCTCCGCCATGTTTTTCTCACCACGTAACTAAGAAGGAGGCGGGTCAGTTGTGAGTCGTTGTATAATTCACACACTGCTATCTATTATCAGTGTTTAGTTTAAGCTGTTATGATTCACAATGACACCGAAGGTCAAACGTAAAGAGTGATTTGTAAATGTCCTGCAGCTGGTTTGGACAGAAGCGCTGTGGTTTGTGGGATTGAGGAGACTGTAATTTTGACGACATGACATCTGTGCTGTCTGTCTAGTGAACAGGATGATTTCTGATGCCTGCTGGGCAGTCAAATGAACTAATAAAGGAGCAGAAGCACAGAATAAATGAGGTGCTGCTGTTGAATCTGGATGCTGGAGCAGGTTTCCAAATCAGAGCGCGCTGGTTTGATGTTCACCTGGAGGCCTGATGTTATTTTTATTCTGCTCAAGTTTCAATAAGTGTGGTTATGAATCAAACGCCATGAAGATGCAGTGATCAAAACACACCAGACTTTAGAAAAAGATACTCTAATTAACTTTTTTTAATTAGATGCCAGGTAACAAATATCTTTTTGTGTTTACTTTAGATATAAAGTGATCAAAAATACACTAGAAATTGTGAAATATTATTACAATTTCAAACAGCTGTTTTCTATGTGAATATATGTTAAACTGTCATTTATTTATGTGATCAAAGCTGTATTTTCAGCAGTCTTCAGTGTCACATGATCTTCAGAAATCATAATAATATGCTGAAACCCACATTTCTGATTATTATTATCAATGTTGAAAACAGTCAATTTTTGTGGAAACAGATATATTTTATTTTCCAGGATTCACAGATGAATATAAAGTTCAAAAGAACAGCATTTATTAGACATATATTTTTTTTTTACTGTGACTCATCAATTAAATGTGTCCTTGCAGAATAATTTGTATTATTATTATTAAAGTATTTGAAATGCAGTTTAGGTCAGCAGGTTTCTGTCACTCTTGTGAGAAACAAACGTTCACTCGCATCCGAGTTTCAGCTTTGAGGAAAATATTACAGCATAAACAAAAGCGGATAAACAAATCATCAAAGTGAGTCAAGAGCGAGAAGAATTATGAACACAGAAGGAAAGATGAAGAAACAGCTCTTTTATGAAAGTTGAAGGTGGTATTAAAGGGAATAAAAGAAACGAACAAGACAGAAAATTAATTAGTTTTCCTGGGCTAAATAAAACTCACAATAAAATTAAAAGTTACAGTTAAAGCAATAGTTCACCCAAAAAATGAAAACGTACCGAAACTTTACTCATCATCAAGCCATCCAAGATTAGGATGAGTTTGTTTCTTCATCAGATTTGTGGAAACATGTGTCACTCAGCAATGGAAGTGAATGGGTGCCGTCAGAATGAGAGTCTGATAAAAACATCTCAATAATCCACAGCACTCCAGTCCATCAGTTACCATCTGGAGAAGACAAAAGCTGGAATAAATCCAGCATTGAGTGCGTTTACATAGACGCTCTTAAGCCGATTATGCTTAATAAACCGAAAACACACATGGTCATGTAAATGCGGTAACACATTTTCTTTTATCAGAGTAAGGCCATAAATGGCTTTAGCATAACCCGGTCGTAACAGGTCGTTTTGTGACTCCTACAAACGCAATAACCCGCATTCTGTCGGCTTATTGAAGTGCGCATGTGTGATGTGCGACAGCAACGCATCGTTAGTGCAGAGTTATGCGCATCTAGACGTCTCGCAGTAAAAGAAAGAAGGAAATCTATCCCAAAAGATAGAGACGTGTTCTCATCTCGTGCTGCAGAAGTAGAAGTGGTTGAGTCACAATGCTGCATTTATAACCGCATGAGAGGATAATATATGAGCCGTGAATATCCCGCTGACATGTTCCACGCTTAATTTAACATCACAACTGACAAGTGTATGGAATACTCAGATATGCAAATTATTATATTTTGACATCACTTCAGGGAAATAACCTGATTTATTAATGCAGTCATGCAAACGCAGCTTACTTGCGTTGTCAGGTAACTGATGTGCATGTAAACGGCAAAAAACTGGTTATTTTAATAAGCTGATATTTGTGGGTACTGATGTGCATGTAAACGTGCTCATTAAGATGTTTTTTTAACCAGTCCATAATCCATAATAACGCTTCCTCCAGTGAAAAAGCAGTCTGGACTGAATCAGGAGAGAAATCTGCACAGATGCTTTTATCAGCTGTTTGGACTCTCATTCTGACGGCACCCATTCACTTCCTTTGCTGAGACAGTGATTGAATGCTACATTTCTCCAGATCTGATGAAGAAACACACTCATCATAATCTTGAATGGCCTGAGAGTGAGCACATTCATTTTTGGATCAACTATTCCTTTAATAAAAAGCAACCAAAACTAAATTACTATGTTGTCAATGGTGGAAAAATCATAATTGCATAGTGTGATTTAGTCAATTAAATAATACACGTGTCTCTAAATAGTCAAAATACTAAGTTACACGTTGATTGGTCAGTTTTATGTGCTCTTCTTTTGTAGTGTTTTGTACAGAAACTGCTATGCTATAGTTCTTCTGAACCTCAAATGAACTAGAATCCTCCGTTATATAATCGCCGATCAATAAACATGATAATCAGTTTCATATCACACGACACGAGACGCTCAGGGTTTCCTCAGATAACCGGGACGCTTGAGTTCACAAGCCAGAGAGACACAAGCCGAACGCTGTGTGTGTGTGTGTGGTGTGTGTGTGTGTGTGTGTGTGTGGTGTGTGTGGTGTGTGTTGTGTGTGTGTGTGGTGTGTGTGTGAGTGTGTGTGTGTGTGTGTGTGTGTGTGTGTGTGTGTGTGTGTGTGTGTGTGTGTGTGTGTTTGGGTCTTCTGGGATACGATGAACATGAAAATGCTTTCACTCGGCTGCTCTCTTGTCCTCGTCTCTGGCTTTTTACGAATTCTCTCAAGACCATCTGACAAACTAGCAAAGCAGAGACCGACACAGTCAGGAAGGATACGGAATGATTCGGGAGAACTTACAGAAAGCCCACAGAATTAAAGGAGGATGTGCAAATGATGCACGGAAAGAAAGGCGCACGCAATTAGCATGCATGCTAAGTGTCGCTGCACTTAAATGATGTCAGTCCTTACAGATGCTGTGGAGACGCAGAAGATGCATTATTCACACAATCTCTCTCATGCTAGATGCATTATTCAAAATGCACAATTGCACAAATATGCAAACAAAAATAAATCACGAGTGCAGATGATTAAAAACGTGCAATATGCATTTTCACAATGCACACATGCATATTATGCACTCAGCGAAAAACAAATCACATTAGAAAAACACACTTTATGCATATTTCACAATGCACTCAACAACAAGTACATGTGCACAAACATGCATTATGCAGAGCATATAACTTGCATGTAGATATAAGTGCATTATTCACACATATCTGCACTACACAAACACAGCCCATTGCAGTCATACATGTATAGAAACATACTCCGAGTTCAGGACCATCTGCGGGTCATCGATGGCTGAACAGACTCCGGAGGAAACCGGATGCATTTTAATGATCTGCAATTAAAAGAGCATCAAATGCATGCAAAGAAACACAGACGAACTTTGTCTTAGCTGCATGAAGTCTGGTTACATCACAGATTATTCTGAGTCAGAACCTCCCGGTGTTAGAGTGACGTGTGACATTCGTTTTCATTAACACTCATTCAATGTATTTAATATATACAAATATATCTATATTACATACAATATAACATCTTATGTCATTTTTAATTATGGTGTATAGAACATTTAATATATTAAAATGTATTATACATGTTTGCAAATGGTTCCTCTCCTGCTGATTTATAATGAATAACCCATTTGTTTGTGTGTTAAATAAAAAAAATATTTGAATTAATATATCTTTTTTTTAATACATGCTTTTTTAAGATTTGTAAAAAGTTAAAATAACATAATTTGAATATATAGTGATATCCAATATATTAAAGAAAGCATAGAAGTTTTCAGAAAAAAAGGATTTGGAAATAAATGATCTTCTTAGTTTAACTGATTGATAGATTTTATATCTTTATTTTATTATTTTAAGTTTTTTCCTACGGTGGTACCCCCCAAAATATTATACTCTCAATGATTAGTATTTTTGTGTAATTTTCCAATTATTTTTTTCCAAAAATCCATGAAACTAGATAAATATATATATATTTGAGGTGGGCATAGATTAATTTTTTTAATCTAGATTAATCTAGATTAATTTTGGAATTAATCTAGATTAATCTAGATTAAAATGGCTCATTTGAATTCTGCCGAAGGCATTCAGAATATGTGTGCTACCCAAATAATGACTAAAAGTAAGTCTTTGAGAACGGGTTTCTCAAGCCAGGTGGCGCATTAGACCAGGGGCTCATCTCCTGTTTCCAAAATGCATCACAAACTTTAATCTCTTCCCGTCCCAATCCCACGAAAAAACTGGAGGAAAATCCCGTTCCACTCCCGGAAGAATGACTCCATTCCCTCCCACTCCCGTGTTGTTTTTTTTTTTTGGTTTTTTGATAACTGTCAATTACAGTAAAAATATAGTACAGATCACAGCGTTGCCCACCTTATTAGTTGAATAAAAACCCAAAATGTCGTTTTTTGTTATTATATTGAACTGAAAGCCATCTTATGTACAGTGTTGCACAGATTAAATTTCATGTAAATCATCCATGCTAACACACACGTCTTCTATTTTATTTTTTAGACATTTCACTCTCTATAGATATATTTTTCAAAGAGTTTCTCGCTCAAGTTCACATGAGACCTAAAGCGCACCCTGTTTGCTTAAAAGCGCAACGTTTCGTTGTTATTCTGAGTGCACACAAATAAACGTAGAGTCTTTACAGATTCGAAAGATGTATTAGGCTACTTTATCAGTATGACCAAGAATGACGGAGATGTAAGAGCAAGTGAACGCACCGGAGCCTGTCCTGCAGCAAACGCGCTTCCACACAAACACTTCAATAGCGCACATTTCTCTAGGTTAACATCATATTGAGCGGCCATGTAAAGTTGCTACTACATACATCTTTCAGATGAAAAGCCATATTGAGGTTGATGAATGATTGGTGAGCGTTTGGATGTCCTGCCCGATTGTATTACCACATAGACCAGCCGTTAACAATCTGTCCATCACGGACTGCGAGCCTCTAGTTCGAAGACTCGTTCTCGCCCCCTACAGTGCAATTCGGCTAGGTATACATCCGCACTAAAAATATCAGGGTGAAAGTCATCATAGCTTGCGTAGTATAGACCCAGCTCCCAACCCAACTTTGAGAATAGATTAACGGCGATATTTTTTTATCGCCGATAAGAGTCTCACGTTAACGCAGCACGTTAACGCCGATAACGGCCCACCACTAATATATATAAATTAATTTCTAGAATTCTAGAAAAATTCACACACGCACACAGACACACACGCACACGCACGCACACACACACGCACACACGCACAGACACACAGCACACACCCACACACACACCACACACACCACACACACCACACACACACACACACACACACACAAGACAGACGCACACACACACACAGACACACACAGACACACGACGCACCACACACACACACACAAAACACACACACACACACACACACACACACACACACAAGACAGACGCACACACACACACACAGACACACACACAGACACACGGACGCACACACACACAAAACACACACACACACACACACATAACGCACGCACGCACATAACGCACGCACGCACACACACACACACACACTCACACACACCACACACACACACACACACACACACACACACACCACACACACACACACACACACACATTTACATACCATATTTCCAGCAAAAAATAACATCTAAAAATCCATGAAACAAGACCAAGAAGGGGAAAAAAATACACACATATATATATATATATAAATGTAATATGTGATTTTATATCAATCAATAATGAAAACTTTCAAAAACTGTTGTGTTTAGTTCGATTTTTACATTTGATGAAAATATGAGTTTCTATGAATATGACTTTTCGCACCCGTGTAAAGCCGTCCTGATGCTGCTTACTGGACCCAATCAAAACATCTTTCACATGAGGAAGAGCACTAATTACGGCACTAATGACACGTAGGACGCTCCTGCTGGACGATGGAGATGATGTGGATGTGTCCGTGGAAATGAATCTGGGTTTCTTTAGCTCAGGGTCAAGGGTCGGCCAGCCTCACAAACTCTCAGTTCATCCCCGCTGCAGCGCTGCGTTTGCTTCGGCTCGTTCTTCACCGAGGTCTTTCTTTCTTTAACGCCCCAAGCGAGGAATGAAGCCGTCGTCTGCCGGTTTGAGTTTCTCATCTTGTTAGGTTTTCTCTTTGATGTGGTGTTTGTGGAGATTGGATTGTAATGTTGCATGAAGTCATTGTGTTGGGAGTGATTGTGTGAGCGCCTGAGCGGATCCGGCGCTGAGACACACACGTCTCATATATACTGCTACAGTACACAATATACAGAATTCTGGATCATGTAATCCCATTCTGAACATTCTGCACTAATTATGTCAATATTTTAATATTAATATCTATATTTAAAATGATTACTTTTGTGACCCTGGAGCACAAAACCAGTCATAAGGGTTAATTTTTCGAAATTGAGATTTATACATCATCTGAAAGCTGGATAAATATATTTCCGTTGATGTATGGTTTGTTATGATCGGGCAATATTTAAAAATCTGGAATCTAAGGGTGAAAAAAAATCTAAATATTGAAAAAATCATCTTTAAAGTTGTTCAAATGAAGTTCTTAGCAATGCATATTAATAATCAAAAAAAATTGATATATTTACGGTAAGAAATTTACAAATATCTTCATGGAACATGATTTTAATATTCTAATTATTTTTTGGCATAAATAAAAATGTATAATTTTGACCCATACAATATATTGTTGTCCATTGCTACAAATATAGCTGTGCTCCAGAGTCATATTTAGG
Source organism: Oxygymnocypris stewartii (assembly GCA_003573665.1). Lineage (NCBI taxonomy): Eukaryota > Metazoa > Chordata > Actinopteri > Cypriniformes > Cyprinidae > Oxygymnocypris > Oxygymnocypris stewartii. The sequence goes on from QVTF01005448.1 coordinate 15,842, forward strand.
TAATATAAACAGTATTTGGAATACATTACCGTAAATGAGTAACCCTGATTATTGACTCATTCTGATTTTGATTTTATAGCACTAATAATATTCAGTAATGACATTTTTATATATAATCTAAAAAGTACTGCTGTCAAGCATAATATATACATATATTTACATAATATATGAGTGTGTAATGTATATATTACTTGTGAATATATAAATACACAAACACAGTATATATTTAGAAAATATTTATATTATATTTAAATATATTTAATATATAAACGTAACATTTATCTTAAATATATACATGCACGTGTGTGTATTTATATATACATAATAAATATACACATTACACACACATATATTATGTAAACAAAACTTTAATGTTGGATGCGAATCGTTTGACAGAACTATTATAAAGTATAATACATGCCCTAATATTAGTCATCTAGATTACGTTATTAACTATAGTTTTCATTATGTAATAATCTACAACGAGAAATACATTTTATGAATCAAGGATGCATTAAATTGATCAAAAGTGACAGTAAAGTCATTTATAATATGTCAAAATATTTATATTTCTAATAAATGCTGTTCTTTTGAACAATTTCTATTAATCTGTGAATCCTGGAAAATTAAATGTATCAGTTTCCACTAAAATATTGTGCAGCACGACATTGATTTTAATATCTCGCAATTCTGACACTTTTCTTGCAATTCTATTTTCTCATAATTCTCATAATTTTTCAATTTCACAGATAAAGTTTACATTTCACAGTTCTGAGTATTTTCTCACCATTCTGACTTTAGAAGGAGTTTTATTTATATAATAATAATAATATTCAGTACTAATTACATGTCTATATTTTAATATGTAAATGCTTATAGTCAGATTACATTTAATTAATCTAAACATAATCTAAAAAGTAGAAAACATAACCTGGAATGAGTGCCATAAAGACATTTATAATATGTCAAAATATTTATATTTCTAATAAATGCTGTTCTTTTGAACAATTTCTATTCATCTGTAAAACCTGAAAAATAAAATGTATCAGTTTCCACTAAAATATTGTGCAGCACGACTGTTTTCAACATTGATAATAATGAGAAATGTTTCTTGATCATAAATCAGCATATTGTTATGATTTCTGAAGATCACGTGACACTGGAGACTGCAGTAAGCAGAGCCGATCCTCCCTACACACAGAATATGCAGGCTGCGTAGGGCCCGAAACACCCTTGCTCTCTAAGATGCTTTCATTTCAGTTGTGTTTTGGAGTTTGGCCAGAGTTTATGAAAACATGAATGATCATATCTTTCAGGCCCGGTTCTTGGCGGCTATGGAAGGGTGGGCTGGCAGATATCATGGGTGGGCATTTATTTAGTCATCATGTCATCACATAGTCTAGAAGATGTGTATACTGTAGATATTACTATATTAACTATATTATATGTACACTGAAAAAAGCTTTCATGGACAGCCTAGATTAGAATATCATGCACTTTCACAGCAAAATACACTTTTATCTTTATTAAAAAACGCCCTTTTTGATCTGTTTCTCTGATCATTGTTTCTACGCTGGTGATTCTTTTCAACTAACTTAATTATTAATACCAAACAAGGCCGTAATCATGTCTAGAACATCGGGAGGACCAGTCGCTTTGAGGAAAATATAGACCAGACCACTACGGTAATGGTATTAAAGAAACTAAATAACTAAAGGATTTAAATTGATGTAGGGGAATACATTAAAAGGAAAGAGCACTTTCTAATTTAAGATTTGTTTTAAGTAATCTGAACTGCAAATAAGATTTTTTTGATTGTAAAATATGCATCCATTCAATTTCAGTTGTATAGTTGAAAATGCAAAACTGGAAAATGCTATTGTCATCATAATCGATTATGAATTGCATGAATCACCTAAATGACAGACCTACTTTCCATTCAAAACTGTGGAATTTGAAAAATAGGATATTGCAGGATATTACATCACTGGATATTGTTGGTCGTTTACCATCTGTGCCAAGTACCACCTCAGAAAACATGTGTCTCTCCAAGTACCACCATCATGACCAACATTAAAATACAGTAGAGTAGTAGCCCTAACTATTCAGACACAGCTCTGCACAGCTCAAAAACCAGACAGTTTTATTCCTAATAACAGTATTTATTGTTGTCAGCCGCTTTAACATTGTAAATACACAGTTTGAACATTAACACTGCACGGTGCTTACAAACAGGTAAATACAGTTATTAAATTACAATGTGTTGTACTAAAAGTTAAATAAAAACTGTACTGTACTAATTGTAAAAAACTAAAAAAAACTTTACTCAAATAACGATTCAATTAAAATGTGTTGTTTTAAAAAAAAACTATTATTTAGTGATTCCTCTGCGTACCACTATAGTGCTACTCGTACCACACTTTGAGAATCACTGCTTTACGTCATATAAGGGGAACGCTACATCGAGCAGACTGTTGCTATAGTAACGAACACATTTTAATCGCACAGGCTCTTTACTTTCAATTTCCCTTCTTACATTCAGCATAAACAGCAAGCCAAAAGCGGTAAGCTTTCAACTGAACTGTATAGCCTACATGCATTTTAGATGCGTATATTATGTTCTTGCCGCAGCCAGCCATGCAATGAATGAATAAAAGTTATGAGCGGGTGTTTTAGAACATTAGAACTGATCAGGGCTGCGTTTCCCAAAAGCGTCGTAAGCCTAAGTTGATCGTAGCTCCATTGGTTTCAATGGGCTTACGGTGTATTTAAGCTTGCTATGCTTTTGGGAAACCCAGCCCTGGTAATTTCAGTGGCAGGCTATGATGCATATTCATGTAGCCTATAAAATTCCACATAACTCACAAACTTCCCGTGAAAGTGCGCAAATATTTCTGCCTGTTTTCGCTCGTTGTCTCAGCTTTTCTGTGACAGACTGAAGCTCCGCGTGAATTCAGCGCGCCTTGATTTCAGCCGATAAAAGCAAAAATTCTGCAATTTTCTGGTGTTATTTTATTATTGTTGGGGCAGTCTCCAGCTATATTTTAAATTTCTCAAAAAACAGTTTACTTCAGATTGTTTTAATCCCTGCATAAAAAAAATAACGCAATCTTTGTCTAATTTTGATTGGGTGGGCAAGGCAGTCGTTTGTGTGGGCTTAACCCACCCCTGCCCATGCCTGGAGCCGGCCCTGATATCTTTTAATGTCTCTCTACGTCAAAATCAGTCAAGCTATGTAACGAGAATATCGTACAGTCTCTTGCTCGAGAAAAAACTAATGAGTTGAAAGCATGGAGCCGCAGAGGAGATGAGCGCTGTCCGCGAGCGCGATTCGAGACGGAGTGAAACACAGACGAATCCGCTGCATCCATTCTTTCATCTACACCCCCCCCCCCCTCCATTCAGCGTAGGGCCCTCCGAAGTCTAGGATCGGCACTGGGAGTAATGATGCTGAAAATACAGCGCTGCATCACAGACATAAATTACACTTTAACTATTTAATCACACAGAAAACAGCTGTTTTACATTCGAATAATATTTCACAATTTTTACAGTATTTTTATTTTTTTAAATAAAAGCACAGTCCTGGTGAGCAGAAGAGACTTCTTTCAAAAATATCACAACAAATTGAAAACTTCAGGCCGAATACCATGAACTTTCCTGTTAAACTATAGTAATTGTCTTCTTGATGACTGATAATTAATACCAACACTAACTGTAGTATTTTAGTGTAAACTACAGTTGCCATGGTACGCTCTCATGAGGGCTTTCCCACAATGCACTGCTGGCTTGGGCTGCTTTCAGCTGTACACACACACACACACACCACACACACACACACACACACACACACACAGTTAATTAGTGGAGCTTAATTAAGGCCTGTTGTTTCTCACGAGTGGCTCGTTACATGTAAATGGCGCGTCTCGGAGGACGCCGTCACACGTTTGTGCGTCTCTGATCTTTGTTTGCAGCTCTTGATTAATCTTGCTGTGTTTTCTCTGTAAATACAAACTCCTGCCGCTGTTATGTAACTGCTCATCTGAGCTGTGCGATCAGTTCGTAACATTTCCAGCTGCTGCGACGGAGGATCCTGATGTAGCCTATCGTTTGCAATGCTGTAGATCTTTCTGAATTATTCACACTTGAGAATGATAAAGAAACATGGCGTAATATGAAACTTGTCGATGAAGCTTGTCGACACACTTTGACGTTGGCTTGAGAAAGACAAGCCAGAATGTGAAGTAGATTCAAAAGCTTGAAAGTTTAAAGACATGCGATCTGTAAGACTGCAATTCTGACCCAAACAAGACAAACTCAGAATTTAAACATTGAGAGATATAAACTCGCAAACTGAGTTAGACTCTCAATTCTGACTCTTTTCATATCTCACAATTCTGACACTTTTTATATCTCGCAATTCTGACACTTTTTATATCTCTCAATTCTGACTCTTTTCATATCTCACAATTCTGACACTTTTTATATCTCGCAATTCTGACACTTTTTATATCTGCAATTCTGACACTTTTTATATCTCGCAATTCTGACACTTTTATATCTCACAATTCTGACACTTTTTATATCTCGCAATTCTGACACTTTTTATATCTCGCAATTCTGACACTTTTTATATCTCACAATTCTGACACTTTTTATCTCGCAATTCTGACACTTTTTATATCTCGCAATTCTGACACTTTTTATATCTCACAATTCTGACACTTTTTATATCTCGCAATTCTGACACTTTTTATATCTCGCAATTCTGACACTTTTTATATCTCACAATTCTGACACTTTTTATCTCGCAATTCTGACACTTTTTATATCTCACAATTCTGACACTTTTTATGCTCACAATTCTGACACTTTTTATATCTCGCAATTCTGACACTTTTTATATCTCACAATTCTGACACTTTTTTATCTCACAATTCTGACACTTTTTATGTCTCGCAATTCTGACACTTTTTATATCTCACAATTCTGACACTTTTTATCTCGCAATTCTGACACTTTTTATATCTCGCAATTCTGACACTTTTTATATCTCACAATTCTGACACTTTTTATATCTCACAATTCTGACACTTTTTATATCTCGCAATTCTGACACTTTTTATATCTCGCAATTCTGACACTTTTATATCTGCAATTCTGACACTTTTTATATCTCGCAATTCTGACACTTTTTATATCTCGCAATTCTGACACTTTTTATATCTCACAATTCTGACACTTTTTATATCTCGCAATTCTGACACTTTTTATCTCACAATTCTGACACTTTTTATCTCACAATTCTGACACTTTTTATATCTCGCAATTCTGACACTTTTTATATCTCGCAATTCTGACACTTTTTATATCTCACAATTCTGACACTTTTTATATCTCGCAATTCTGACACTTTTTTATCTCGCAATTCTGACACTTTTTATATCTCGCAATTCTGACACTTTTTATATCTCACAATTCTGACACTTTTTATATCTCGCAATTCTGACACTTTTTATATCTCGCAATTCTGACACTTTTTATATCTCGCAATTCTGACACTTTTTATATCTCGCAATTCTGACACTTTTTATATCTCACAATTCTGACACTTTTTATATCTCCACAATTCTGACACTTTTTATATCTCGCAATTCTGACACTTTTTATATCTCGCAATTCTGACACTTTTTATATCTCACAATTCTGACACTTTTTATATCTCCAATTCTGACACTTTTTATATCTCGCAATTCTGACACTTTTTATATCTCGCAATTCTGACACTTTTTATATCTCGCAATTCTGACACTTTTTATATCTCACAATTCTGACACTTTTATATCTCGCAATTCTGACACTTTTTATATCTCACAATTCTGACACTTTTCATATCTCGCAATTCTGACACTTTTTATATCTCGCAATTCTGACACTTTTTATATCTCACAATTCTGACACTTTTCATATCTCGCAATTCTGACACTTTTTATATCTCGCAATTCTGACACTTTTTATATCTCACAATTCTGACACTTTTCATATCTCGCAATTCTGACAATTTTTCTCACAATTCTGTTTCTATATTGCAAATCTATTTTCTCACAATTCTCAGGAGTTTCAATTCACAGATAAATGTCAGAATGCATTTCACAATTCTATTTTCTCAATTCTCAATGTATGTCTTCTGACCTTTTATCTTGCAAATCTGTTTATAACTTGCAATCTCCGTTTATATCTCGCTATTTTGACTATTTTCTTGCAACAGTTTCAATCTTGTAATTCTAAATTGATATTTCTAAATTCTATTTTCATGCAACTCTCAATTCTGACCTTTTCCTTACAATTCTGTTTATATCTTGCAATTCTGAATTCATATTTTGGAATTCCATTTTCTCGCCATTCTGACTTTTTATCTCACAATTCATAGTTTATATGGCACAATTCTGAAAAAAAATCGGAATTAGGGGTTTAAAAACTTCTGCAATTAACTTTTTTTATCCCGTGGTGGAAACAAGCCTCCATACGCACAAATGTGAATTTTCCACGAGGTCGTTAACAGTAACTGCTTTAAATGAAATCATTACAAACAGCGAATATATTTAGCATCCTGACATAAATAGCACAAAAACAGAAGCATCCCTGATTCAGCGCTTCAG
>QVTF01005448.1:27500-28926 GCA_003573665.1 Oxygymnocypris stewartii
AATATTTTATTAATATTAAATTAATTTTTTGTAAAATAATAATATGATAATGTATATTCCTTATAGATATGTTTATAAAATTTGTTATAATTCTTTAAAAATACTGTTCAAATAAACAAAACCTATGAAAACATAAAACAGTAATATTGTAATTAATATGATATTTTATTAGTATTAAATGAAATGACCTGGTAATGTTCATATGGCACAAGTTAATATGCCAATCACACTAAATATTATAATATATATATATATATGAAGATATGAAGTGAAATGTCTTCGCATGCAGTCGCATTTCCATTAAAGCCATTGACCTCCATCAATTGAACTGGTCATGCTCGCTAATTAAGTCTTTAATTGAAATGTTTTCTTGCATCTGGAGGAGGCGACGAGCATGATGGCTTTTCAGATATTAAATAATCAATCTACTAATAAGGTGCTCACGGTGAAGGACGGAGCGAGCGAATCAGCCGATAGTGCTTAATTAATGTGGAAGAGAGAGCTGTCAATCAAAATTAGACGCGCATCACGGGTCACGAGTTTCCACACAAACAACTTCTGCAGTCATACATGCTCAAGAACATGCACATCTTTCCATAACTAACTCTTTTAGAAAGAAACTCTAGTTTTCTTGATATAAACCATAAATCTCAGACTGGATATGAAGATCACGAGAGGCTTATCAACAGCGTTTGTGGCATAATATCAATTAATACACACACACATACAAAAAATACCATCAATTTATTAAAGAAACAAAAGAAAAAACTGCATTTACAGGAAGATTAAAGGCAGTAGAGCGATATTAAATTATGAGTTTAAAACAAACCTTCAATTAAATACATGCATTCAGTTAAATATAGACGTTAGATTAGATTCACGTGTAAGATACAAGGCAAAGACATGCAGTTAGCATCGAACCAGAAGTGCACTAAGCAGAAGCACAGGATATACAATGATACATATTTACAGAAATACACAGAGAAAGCAGTACTACGGTCATAATTTACACATTTGAAATACTATCAGTATGATATGCAGATGGGTGATTATGAACATAATGTACAGAGGGATTATGCAGTACATGTATGTACACTATAAGCGAAAACTATGAACATAATTACAAATGGATATGAATAAGCGATACATTAAGATATATAAACACTAATGAGAGTGCATAGAAAATAAACAGTACACACAGGGGTGCATGTAATACGTTTAGCAGAATGCTTTTTGTTCTCTATAGAAACAGATTTATTGATGGGGGGGTGAAGAGTGTGTGTAGAGGTGTGTGTGTGGGGGGGGGGTGAAGAGTGTGTGTAGAGGTGTGTGAGGGGGGGGGTGAAGAGTGTGTGTGAGGTGTGTGTGTGTGTGTGGGGGGGGGGTGGAGTTGTGTGGGTGTGTGTGTGTGTGGGGGGGGGTGAAG
>QVTF01005449.1:5000-7500 GCA_003573665.1 Oxygymnocypris stewartii
TCTTACTGACTGTGTTCGCTCTGTTAAAAAGTCCTTGATCCACAGGCAGATGTTATACTGAATGCCTAGATCAGACATCTTGGAGAACAATCTGCTAGGTAAAATAGTATTAAAAGCAGAACTGAAGTCCAAGAACAACAGCCGTGCATATGTTCCTTGGTGTTCTAGATGGCACAGTACAGTGTGAAGGGTAATGGAGATAGCATAATCTGTTGACATTTTGTCCCTGTATGCATACTGGTGAGGGTCCAAGGTGGGTGGCAGAGCAGTCTTGATGTGATGCAGATCCAGTCTGTCCAGGCATTTCATGATTACAGGTGTCAATACAATAGGTCTATAATCATTGAAAGATGTTATGGCAGCCTGCTTTGGCACTGGCACTATTGTGGACTTCTTCAGGCAAGTTGGAACAGTGGACTTCAACAGCGAAAGGTTGAATATATCTGTAAATACCTCACCCAGCTCTGCAGGACAGTCTCTGAGGACGCGCCCCGGGATGCCATCCGGACCAGCTGCTTTCCGTGTGTTGATTTTTATGTAGAGTCCTTATCACCTCAGCAGGCTGAATGAAAAATGTCTAGGAATGAAGCAAGCGCTGGCAGGGATGCCTCAAGACGCAGTGTCTCATTCCCTCAAGGAACCAGGGTTACATATGTACCTGAGGCTTCCTCTTCAGAAAAATTGAGCTGCGTCTGAAAACGCTAGGCGAACGAGATAACCCACACCGCCAGGCTTCCCAAATTCCCTCCAGTGTGTATCCTGTGGAGCACACCTAGGGCGAAAGGACAGAAAGATCCTGGAGTGGCCCCTCAATGTCCAAGGCCATAAATCTGACAAATGTCAGGGGCGTATACCATCCCCGCAGCGTTACAGATGTCCTGGATGGGAACTATCTGCTTAAAAGGCCTTGGAGGTCGCCACACTTCTAGTTGAGTGAGCCTTGACCTCTCATCTGCGAGGGGACGATCAGAGGACTCATAAGCAATGTTAATGGCATCCACAATCCACCGACTGAGGGGCTGTTTAGAAGCAGGAAGACCTCTCTTAGGGGGGCCATAGCACACCAGCAATTGGTCCACGCTTCTCCACAGGGCAGTGCGAGCACTGGACGCATACAGTTATGCTTTGCTGGTTAGGCCTCCCGAAAGGGAGGAGGACAGAAGGCCTGTAATACAACTGCCAGTGGTGCCGAGGAGGGGACCTTCGAAACATACCCTGTTCTAGGGTATAGAAAGGCTTTGGCCATGCCGGGCATAAAGTCCAAGTGAGAGGGCCTGAAGATCCCTAACTCTCTTGAGAGAAGATATCGCCAGAAGGAAAGTGACCTTTAGAGTGAAATGGCGATCAGAAATCTCCTCAATTGGCTTGAAGGGAGGCCACCACTGTAAGGGTCTCATGTACAGCAGCCAAGAGGTATCACGTTGGAAGCAGCTGCCATCAAACCCAGCAGTCTCTGAAACTGCTTTACAGTGAGTGACTGGCCTTCTCTCACTCCCATGACGGCAGTGAGGATCGCCTCGATCCGAGCAGTGACATACGTGGTCGAATCGTGCACATCGTGACGCACGTGGTCGAATTCCACACCACGCCCAGATAAGTGGCATTTAGTCTTAGCCCCAGCACTTCCATGTGAGCAAGAACGACATCTCGATGTCGAACCACCATCTGCTCTGATTGAGATCAAATCAATCAATCGTCGATGTAATTGAGTATGCGGATGCCCTGGAGTCGCAATGGAGCCATTGCAGCATCCACACACTTTGTTAAAGGTGCGGGGTGAGAGTGCTAGGCCATGGGGAAGAACCCGATATTGGAGAGCTTCGCCCCCAAAAGCAAATCTCAGGAGCTTATTGTGAGTGGGAAGGATGGAGACATGGAAATATGTGTCTTTCAGATCGATCATGACAAACTAGACCTCGGACCTGATCTGAGACACAACCTGTTTAAGTGTAAGCATCCTGGGTTGGCAGACCGATATCCTGAGCGTGCTGAGGAGAGACGGGCACCATGAACTACGGTGTACACCTCTCTTCCCCAGAGGGGGCTGCCCCCATAAGCCCTGGGCCATGCACATCAAGGCTTTTTGACCGAGGCCTTCCTAGCCTGAAAAATGGCCCAGAGGTCTGTCTTTGGCTCCTGAGTCTCTCGGTATGGGTACGCCTGAGCTGGAGAGCGGTGAGGCAAGAACAGCTGAAACACCGCCACTTTTTTACAGGCCTCCTGGTACCTGTTGACGATGGTATCGACAGTGTCGCCAAACTGGCCAGAAGGCACAAGCGACCCTGTCCTTCTCTTTGATGTCGGACAGGGTCAACCATAAATGTCATAAATGAGGTGATCGCCTCGCTAGCAGAAAGCATTCATCCAGTCTGCTTGTCTGTGGCTCAGCTTGGTCCTCGGCCGGCCAGTTGAGTTTTTTACTTGGCCAAAGCACGAGTCATCACCTCCAACAGCTCCTCATGCCAGGGCGATTGAGGAGGCGGAGCCTCGGCACTCTCAT
>QVTF01005449.1:12500-25000 GCA_003573665.1 Oxygymnocypris stewartii
CTACAGAGGAATTCTTCTGAGATGAATAGTTAACACACAAATGACCATTCAGTCGTTATTTACTATCATCAGGACCTTTATTTCACCCGTAAGACTGTGTTTTGTGTCACACTATATATACATTTTTGGAGAATATTATGTCTGCTTTTTTATATAATCAAACTGAATGAAGACTAAAGTTGTAAAGCTTAAAAAAACAGAAATGTGATCCATATTTATTTATTTATCTGCTTGTTTGTTCGTTTATTGTAGTTTTGGTATTCATTATTAATACATGAATATATATATATTTCCTTTGCTGTTGTTTTTTTAATTTAATTTTCATTAAAAAATAACATTTATATAATAAATTAAACAAAAGACTGAGGTTGTCGAGCTCAAAAATAACCAAAACCCTTAAAATCAGCTTAACGATGGTGAATATGATTTGACGGCATATGCCAAGATATTGCAAGGCTTATGACTTATTTGCAGTTATTAATATCCCCCTACACTGAAAAACAGCGTTATAGGTTGCATTTCAACCGTTTATTTCAAATGTATTATTAATATGGTGTTTATTACTCGTACGTGTAGTCTATTGTTTCTGAATAACTTTCTGGCCGTGCCTTTCATATCATAAAAATGTCAATGAAGTCGTCAAGCTCCAAAATGACCAAAATTAACTTATAAATTATAATAAAGCTGGTCAATATGACTTAGTGGTGTATTGAAAAGCGTCTAAACAGCAATGCGAGAGGTGATTATTCACAGCCATAAATATTCACCCCCTCTGATAATGCACTACAAAATCATACGGACCTCAAAAATTATATGTCAACACTGAATGATATTGATTATTGAGATTAAACCATAGTACAACCACCATATTTTGAAATTGAAATTGTCAGTTTGTCTCCCAAAGTTATGGCTTCTAAGGCTTGTAATATGATTTTTATGATGTCTTCATGTTTTTAATCAAGTCACCATTGACTATATGGAAAAGAGCAACCAGTATATTCTTCAAAAATGATGGTATGTAGAGACTCAAGAGTGAGTGAATCATATCAGAATGCATTGAGTGTAATTTGTCTCGGTCGCAGACTGCAATGATTGTGTATTCAGTGCAGGATTCATTAAACATGCATCATAACGTGTCTTTCAGAATCACAATGAGGCACGGTGGCCGTCTGGATATAACTCAGGGATATAACCTAATAGTACCGGAGCGAGCTGAAGTATTATTAATACTAATGCATGTTTGCAGAGTCCCATCGGACCCCGTTAGTAAGAGAAACCAGAGATTAAAGCCTGTTTGGATGGAGCTAGTTTTCTTGAGGTTTGGTGAAAAAATTAAATCTGGTCCGAATCGAACATGTGTTTTTATCAGACGAGCAAGGTAATAATACACACCAATTGCAATATATTATTTTCACCTTGGCTAAATTTCCATTGCATTTAGAGCTATAAGCTGCTGGGATCCCGTCGAGCATAACAACAAAAGAGTCATTAATAAGAGACTTCTCAATATGCTTTTGTGATCATATGACTTTCCTAAAATACATTAGATATATAAAAACTGCCCCCCAAAAAAAGAAAAATGTATCGTGTGATCGGTCAAAAAAATTATCTGTCAATGAGATAACAAACATAAACTTTATTCAAAGACGAAACGTTCGTTTTTCTTACTCCACTGGCAGGGATTTTGTCTTGTTTTATGCATAAACTTAATGAGATATTTTGCTAAATGTATAAAGAGTTGACCTCCTGTAGTGAATGGCTAGCCTGGTAATACTTACTCTGCTACTTCACTTTGCTTCGTAGACAGTGTCTGGAAGGGCATAATTGACAAGCGTTAACTTTCTCGTGTGCTTGTCTGAAGTTTATCAATCACACAACGTTTGGTTATGATGTATGTTATGAGCCGGCTCGAGTGAAGACAGCTGTGAATGACTTGTGAAGATTATGTGAAGTAAATCTACGCATCCACGGCACAATTAGTGCATCTAAACTAATCTTTAACAGTAGAGACAAATAAGAAAATATGTCAAAGTTATGATTAGTTCTGCTTTGTTCATTTCCAGTCTGTCGGAAATGCAGCAACTTAATTGCACGATTACAGCATGACATGGCAATATTCAAGGACTGGAGAAGAAAGACACTGACTTGTTTCTCGCTGACGATCGGTAACGGTTGATCAATTAACTTTTCCCCAAACCTGTCGGGAGTAGTGCCACAACATCACCTCAAGATGTGAACCAAACACTTGTTCGGGCCTCAGTTGGCAAACGCTGGGAATATTCTCCACAACTGAGCGACTAGCATCCCGTGTGTCGTTTTAGAGTCCCCTAACCTTAACTACAGTCTTAAACTCGGCGCTTAGCGTCTACGTCACGGCACTGTGTTCGTTGGTTGGACGGCTGGTGCGGAGCTGGTTTGCTGTATCAGACTGAGTACAGAAGCCAACTGAATGGGTGCCGGGCTAGTGAATGGGTGCCGTCAGAATAAAAACATCACAATAATCCACAGTCCATCAGTTATCATCTGGAGCTGAAACAAATCCAGCATTAAGATGTTTATTTATTTAGTCATTTAGCTGACGCTTTTATCCAAAGCGACTTACAAATGAGGACATTATAGAAGCAATCAAAGCAAACAAAAGAGCAACAACATGCAAGTGCCATAACAAGTCCTGGTTAGCCTAACGCAGAACACGTAGGAAGAAAACGAGTATATAGAAAATAGAAAAAAGAAACCTAGTGTTAGTTTTACAAGAAAAGCTAGCAGTTAGAGAATAAATATGCAATTGATAGAGGGTCAAATGTGTGTGTTTTTTTTTATAAAAAGAAGACAGATTAGATAAAATAAAATGAGAATAGAGAGTGCTAGAGTTAGAGGGTCAAATAAAGATGGGAGAGGTGTGTTTTTAGCCGTTTCTTGAAGATGGGTAAGGATTGAGTTAGGCAGGTCATTACAACAGATGGGAACAGTTAATGTAAAAGTCTGTGAAAGTGATTTTGTGTCTCTTTGGGATGGTACAGTAATGCGTCGTTCACTTGCAGAACGCAAGCTTCTAGAGGCATATAAGTCTGAAGTAATGGATTTAGGTAACGGGTGCAGAGCCAGAGCTGGTTCTGTTGGCAAACATTAATGCCTTGAATTTAATGCATTGAGCAGCTATTGGTAGCCAGTGCAAATTGATGAACAGAGGTGTGACGTGCGTTCTTTTCGGCTCATTAAAGATTAATCTTGCAGCAGCGTTTTGGTATTAGATGTTATTAACTCAAATACCATAGAGTCCATAATCCATAATAACTCTTCCTCAGTGAAAAGTGTTCTGGTCTGAATCAGGAGAGAAATCTGCACAGATGCCAAAAACAGCTCTAAACTAATATATGTCTGGATTTAATGTGAGAGACAACAACAGATGCACTTATTCACTGAGGAAGAGTTATTATAGACGTGTATTAGAGTTATACACGTCTTAATGCTGGATTTGTTTCAGCTCCAGATGATAACTGATGGACTGTGGATTATTGTGATGTTTTTATTCTGATGGCACCCATTCACTGCAGAGCATCTGTTACTGAGACACTGATGCAGCGACACATTTCTCCAAACCTGATGAAGAAACAAACTCATCCTGATTTCGGATGAACTGAGCATGAGTCAGTTTTCAGCAATTGTTCATTTATGGATGAACTAACTGTTCCTTCAAGTCATTTTGCTTTTGAAGTAAGATAAGATATTTGCACAGAAAAACAAGACAAAATACTAAGTATGAGTATCATTTTTGCAGTGTACAGAGATCATTTGTATCAGTGCACGTAGTCGTCGCTTAAGCATTGCAACTCAAGCATCGCTTAGAAAACAAATCTGAATGAGAGATGTGTAGGAGGAAGAAATGAAAGTCTGAAGACAGATGAAAGGGCAGCGATATAAATAAAGTACTGAGGTAAGAGAGCGAGAAATACTCAGTCAACCCGAATGATGTAACGAGGAATGAATAAAAGAGAGGAAAGGGGGATGAAAGAAAACAGTGTGAGAATACTGGCAGGTGAAGGATTGAGGGTGAGACGTGGAACGAGGCAGAGAGAACGCTGGCTGCTGATTGGCTGAGCTCCGGCGCTGGAGGAGAACGCTGGCTGCTGATTGGCTGAGCTCTGGCACTGGAGGAGAACGCTGGCTGCTGATTGGCTGGAGGAGATCAAAGCATCTCAAATCCCCAGATCCTCATCCGCACAGAGACCGGCGGAGAAAGCGGGAGATGAGGAGGTGTGAATGAAGCCGGAGGAGTGCAGATTCTACATTATGTAATGTTGTAGAGGTCGTGGGAGATACTGAAGACACGTGAACGTCCTAATTAGATAATTAGGTGTGACATAACACAAGAAACCATGAGCTTAAAGAGATAGGTCATGTAAAAATATCATAAATCCAGCATTGTTTACACTCATTTATTCACTCGTGGATCACAAAAGGAGATGTTTAGCAGAATGTCTAGGCCGCTCTTTTCCATGACATAGAAATGAATATATTTGCATTTATTTAAAACTTATTACAAAGACATATGAGAGCAAGCAGACTCGTTTTATAAAGAATTTAATACTTTTATTCAGCAATGATGCATTAAAATGATCATATGACAGTAAATACATTTTAATTGTTACAATAACATTTATTTAACATAAATTATTATTTATTTATACAATATTTATACATTTAAATATGGTTTTAATATATATATTTTAATAATATACAATTATATAGAATGGTTTAATAATATTTAATTAATATTTTAAGTTTTAATTTAGATTTTAGTTTAATATTGTATTGTGTATTTGTCATTTTCATTTATTTTTGTTCTTCTTAAATATTGCTATTTACATGTAATTTAGTTTTAATTTAGTTTTACTTTTTGTTCAGTTTCAGTAATTTTAGTGCTTCAAATTAAACTCATTTCAGTAAGTTGACAAGACAACGTGTATATTTATTAATTAATTTATTAGTTTATTACTTTTTCTTTATTTACATTTAAATTGTATTAATTTAATCATTATACTTTTTATGATTTTTTTATAATTTTTATTTATAACTTTTTCCATCTAATATTTATCTTTTATTTCAAATTATTTCCGTTAACAAATTTTTGTAATAATAACCTCGGTTTTGACATTTTTTGGGGAGGTTGTCCACGTTTACTTCAGTGGACAGAAACGAGCAGACAGGGCATTGGCTGACATTGGCTTTTATGTTCCATGGAAGAAATAAAGTCATACGTATGGAAGCCCGTTTCCGCCACAATTAAAAAAAAAAATTCTCACAATTGAGAAATATAAACTCGCAATTCTGCGATATAATTCAACTAAATTCTGATTTGAATTGCGAGAATTGCAAGATATAATTCTCGCAATTCTCAGTTTTTTTCTCTCAAAATTGTGAGTTTATATCTCTCAATTCTGACTTTCTCCCAATTGTTAGTTTATATCTCTCAATTCTGACTTTCTCCCAATTGTTAGTTTATATCTCAATTCTGACTTTCTCGCAATTGTGAGTTTATATCTCTCAATTCTGACTTTCTCGCAATTGTGAGTTTATATCTCTCAATCTGACTTCTCCCAATTGTTAGTTTATATCTAATTCTGACTTCTCCCAATTGTTAGTTTATATCTCTCAATTCTGACTTTCTCGCAATTGT
Source organism: Oxygymnocypris stewartii (assembly GCA_003573665.1). NCBI lineage: Eukaryota > Metazoa > Chordata > Actinopteri > Cypriniformes > Cyprinidae > Oxygymnocypris > Oxygymnocypris stewartii. The sequence continues at coordinate 18,178 of QVTF01005449.1, forward strand.
GAGTTTATATCTCTCAATTCTGACTTTCTCCCAATTGTGAGTTATATCTCTCAATTCTGACTTTCTCCCAATTGTGAGTTTATATCTCTCAATTCTGACTTTCTCCCAATTGTGAGTTTATATCTCTCAATTCTGACTTTCTCCCCAATTGTGAGTTTATATCTCTCAATCTGACTTTCTCCCAATTGTGAGTTTATATCTCTCAATTCTGACTTTCTCCCAATTGTGAGTTTATATCTCTCAATTCTGACTTCTCCCCAATTGTGAGTTATATCTCTCAATTCTGACTTTCTCCCAATTGTGAGTTTATATCTCTCAATTCTGACTTTCTCCCAATTGTGAGTTTATATCTCTCAATTCTGACTTTCTCCCAATTGTGAGTTTATATCTCTCAATTCTGACTTTCTCCCAATTGTGAGTTTATATCTCTCAATTCTGACTTTCTCGCGATTGTTAGTTTATATCTCTCAATTCTGACTTTCTCGCAATTGTGAGTTTATATCTCTCAATTCTGACTTTCTCGCAATTGTGAGTTTATATCTCTCAATTCTGACTTTCTCCCAATTGTTAGTTTATATCTCTCAATTCTGACTTTCTCCCAATTGTGAGTTTATATCTCTCAATTCTGACTTTCTCCCAATTGTGAGTTTATATCTCTCAATTCTGACTTTCTCAAAATTGTGAGTTTATATCTCTCAATTCTGACTTTCTCGCAATTGTGAGTTTATATCTCTCAATTCTGACTTTCTCCCAATTGTTAGTTTATATCTCTCAATTCTGACTTTCTCCCATTGTTAGTTTATATCTCTCAATTCTGACTTTCTCCCAATTGTGAGTTTATATCTCTCAATTCTGACTTTCTCCCAATTGTTAGTTTATATCTCTCAATTCTGACTTTCTCCCAATTGTTAGTTTATATCTCTCAATTCTGACTTTCTCCCAATTGTTAGTTTATATCTCTCAATTCTGACTTTCTCCCAATTGTTAGTTTATATCTCTCAATTCTGACTTTCTCGCGATTGCTTGTTTATATCTCTCAATTCTGACTTTCTTGCACCATAACCAATCTCCTGTAAGGCTTTGCAGGCAGTGCTTTATTCAATTTGCACTAGATTAACTATATATTGAACTAGATGAATGTTGCATCCGAATATGATTTTAATAAGCATAAAAATGACTCATTATTCTCCATTTCTGTTTTTTGCGCTCGCGGTTGGACAGTCCCATTACCACCAGGCAGGGTGCGGGGGACGGGGACGGCGCACACAGCTTTCAGACACAACATTCTTCATTTGTTTACATTTCTGAGTTTGAGGTAGCTTCTATCGCATTATTTTAATAACAGCTGTCAAGTCAAAAAGGTAGTATTGTAACACGAGAGTGGATATATATGAATGTACGCAAGTGGATTTCCTTCACTCTCGGATAAAGAGTGCTTTCATCTCGATGTTCTTGCTATAAAATTATATTATCTCCTGTATTTAATGTTGTTGTTTGTAATAAAAAAAAGTGAGAATTGCGACATATAAATGTGCAATTGCGATAATTTTTTTTAGAATTGCGATATAAACTCACAATTGCGAAAAAAACGTCAGAATTGCGAGATATAAACTCATAATTAAGAAAATAAAGTCAGAATTGTGAGTTTATATCTCAGAATTGGGACTTTATATCTCAGAGATAAAAAGTCAGAATTGCGAGAAAAAGTCAGAATTGCGAGAAAAAGTCAGAATTGCGAGATAAAAAGTCAGAATTGGGAGATATAAATTCTGAATTGTGAGTTATATCTCAGAGATAAAAAGTCAGAATTGGGAATATAAAGTCAGAATTGCGAGAGAAAAAAGGTCGCAATTACCTTGTTTTATTTTTTATTCAGTAGCAGAAATGAGTTTCCATACATACGGGCTGGGAATAACACGAGGATGATTAAATGATAACAAAGCCTTCATTTTGTGTGAATAAGCTCTTTATCTTCCACCGAGCAAAGTCAGGCTTTGTTGCTTGGCTGGAATCGTTTCTATTACATTTATATTTCCCATATTTCATAACAAGACTCTATCTGGTCCAGTAAGGTCAGCTCAGCCTGACTCGATTTTAATGCACTGGAAGCTCCTCGAGAGAACAGAGCGTCTTTAATTCTATTGGAAAGCTGATGTAATTGCTTGTTTTCCCGTCTCACAGCGAGCAGAACCTCAGATTCGTTCACCTGCGGTTTCATGGAATAAGATGCAGCTGTGTCTCCACAGACACACACACACACACACACACACACACACACACAACACACACAACACACACACACACACACTCTCACACACCACACACACACACACACACACACACACACACACACACACACACACACTCACTCACACACCACACACACACACACACCACACACACCCACACACACACACACACCACTCACTCACACACACACACACACACACACACACACAGACACACACACACACACACTCTCACACACCACACACAGACACAGACACACACACACACACACACACACACACACACACACACACACACACACACACACACACACACAGACACACACACACACACACACACACACACTCTCAAATTCAATTTTAAACGTATTATCTCAGAACAAGGCTGTTTTGTCATATACACACAAGCACACCCAAATCAATTTCAACATGATTACTTTATTTATTTTTTGTAGAGAACTCTTTCTATTTCATGTGATGCACTTACCGTGAGCCGTCCACTCACACAAAGCCGTTCTGAGAAGACTCCTTGAGCTCTGTGGAATATATTATCAGTGTCAAAAATAACCATCGAGCTGAAAATAACATAGACTGCCTCCAAAAACCACTAGATAATTACACTTGTGCTCTGGGTTTGAGCTACAGTAGGCCTGTCACGATTATTTCACCATTATATAATGAAAATATGACTAATAATGACAGAAATCATAATACTGAAAACATCACATTTATGTATGACTCATAATAATAATAATAATGCACCATAAAAGTGGTTCATAGGACTTGATCATTTTGTAATCGACTTATGGCACAGGTTGGATATTAATAACGTCAAATCATATTTGATACGTAAAAGTCTTTATTGTTTTATTTTATTGTACAAGCATTTTCTGTAGAGCTACTTAAAACCCATTTCATCCTCAGAATAAAAAAGTAAAAAGGTAATTCTGACTTTGTTTCAGAACTGGTAAATATAAGCATAATTTTGACTTTTTTTTACACCTTGCAATTCTGTTTTCTTGTTTCAAGTAAGGAATAAAAATCAAGCTAATTTTGAGTTTTTAGCTCACAGTTCTGAGTTTGTATTTTTCGGTCTAGAATTGAAAGATAAAGTTCAAGAACTAAAATAATAATTATAATAATAAAGTCTCAGAACTGTGAGGTGTTAACTCATAATTCTGAGTTTATACAGCGGGTAAAATTAAGCATTAAACACATCACCATTTTTCTCAGTAAATATATTTCTAAAGGTGCTGTTGACTTGAAATTTTCATCAGATGTTGATAACAACCCAAGCTATCCATAAATTCAAAAACTACAAAACAAATAAGTTCAGAAATTATGTTATGTGTCATAAAATGGAATGACATAGAGAAAAAAGTTTGAGCACATGAAGAAAGCAAGGCATGGAAAGCCAAGACACCATCAGAAATCTATCAGTAATTAGAAAGCAATCCCCTCGTCAATGGAAATTAATATTAGCTGCTTCAGTCCCAACACCTAGAGTACCAGGATGAAGATGAAACATGGGTGGCAATGATCCCAAACACAACCAAGCAAACTCTCGACTGGTTTCAGAGAAAGAGATCGGACAGACAATCACCTGACTTCAATCCAATAGAAAATAAAGATCAGAGTTCATAGAAGAGACTCATAACCTTCAAGAGTAAATCTGATCAATGCATGCGACAGATTCTCCTGCAGGAGGCGTCTCGAAGCGCTCATTACCACTGACGGCTTTTTCTACAACGCATTAAACAGTAGCTCAGTAACTCTCCCCCATCGTGTCGCTCTATTTTATTACACATAACGTATTTGTTTTGTTGTCTTTGTATGTATGGATAGCTGGGTCGTTACTGACATCAGGGGTCTGTTTCTTCGTACGTGGCTAACTCAGTTAGCTGGATTTGATTGTTGATGATTTCACTTGATCTCGGATCATTTGGTTCTTCGAAGCTCATCCTGGAGTTTCTTGTCATACAACAAGTCCGTAAACTTAAACCTGCTCAGCTTATTGTAGGATTAGATCGCAGAATTAATACTTAAAATCTGTCCCAGACACCGCTACTTTATTATAAGAGTATACTGCTGGTCCAGGGACTATCATTTAAAATAATAATAATTTAAAAATGAATTCTAAAATAAGCTAACGCTGTTGTGCAGTCTATAATACTATAGACACAGTCAGTTTAACTCACTGAAAGATTGATTAGTGATTTATAATTACTTTATAATTGTATTGAGTCTTACACACAGTTAATCTGAGCCGTGCGTTAATTTGAGTGATGACAGATATTATGGGATGTGATGCAGATAACATGATCTTTAAGAGTAATTAATGCTGTCACGTAACAAATCTGCTTCAAAGATCAAATTAAATGAATTGCTAATTACAACACTGAAGTAAAAATCTAAAGCCTGTACACATACTAGAAATCATGAATATTAATAATTGGGGAATCATGTCAAAAAATACAGAGCACATTCATTTATCTATATAGATTGATGTAGTTTTGTTGGCTTGGCTGTTCCTTATAAAGGTCCAGAAATGTGTCACGTTATTCGTCAGGTGTCTTTTCTTAATTATATGATGTCATTATGTCGCTGATCGTGGTCTCGAGTATCGATATTCATCTGAAGACTAGAACACGCAGTAATCTTACACAACTTAATCCAGATATTTAATCTAATATGCAAATTCGTCTGAAGAACCAAATTAGCCAGAGACCAGTTATCACGAGTAGAAGATCTGGCATCTCTCAAATCATCTCAGATTTATTAATACAAAGAACGGACCCCTGGTGAAAATTATGTCAACAGCACCTTCAGAAATATATTTACTGGGAAAAACAGTGACGTGTTCAATATTTTTATCAACGGGGCTAAAGGCGCCTTTGATATTATTTTCATCTAGATGTCAGAAAAACATGGCGCAGCATTTTCAAAACATCTGCTTTTCAAGATGCACGCGCAAATTTGTCCGAACCTTGACGCAAAGCTGGTTCTGTGCTTACTTGATCTAATATTTTATGCTTTTTTAATGTTGTTGATTTAGTTAGCAAATTGGAATCGTTAAAACCCAATGCATATATTTTTAGAAAATGTGATTTTTTTTATGATTTTCTGTTTTTTTAATAAGAATAAGTAAAAGTATGGGTATTTGGGGTAAAACACGCATCTGCTCTTGGGACTAAAGACACAGTAATTAACATGATAATTAATAGATCGCTGACTTTTCCCATTTGTTGGTTTGATTCAGATGATAAATATCAAATATTATAGAAAATAATCACCATGTTTAGAATGAAACTAATAAAAAAACATGAAAATTAATCATATCATATAACAAAATATAATTCCATTGTTAATACTGTAGATCTTTATTCAATCATTATCGGATCTCCTTCAATACTTTCAGAATCTTTACTTATATAAATATTTTGGTTTCTGTATTTAATGACAGTATATATATATTTTGTTTATAATCAGAAAATAGTACAAACTTTTATACCTCATACATTTATACAATTTCTTAAACAACTTTTATGTTTATATTTCACACAAAATCTGTCTGCTCAATTAATGTTCAATGTAGTTTTTTGTGCAATTATACATTTTAGGCACATTTTTCTTTTCTTATTTTAACTGCTGTAACTACATAAAATCTCAGGAGTATGAGAGTAAAAATACAAATTGTGAGATTGTTAATCTAATTGATTTAATATTGGCTTCTTCTCACACAAATCCCGTCCCATCTTTCTGTGAGCCGCTCCGACTCCCACTCCCAGAATTCCCAGAATTCCAGCTGCTGCGCTCGTCCCATCTACAGAAGATACTCACACATTCAGTCCAGACAGAGTAGACCTGGAGTCATGTTCACAACCGCGCTCCTCCACAGAGGCTAAAGCGTCTGAAGGATATATATCATCATCTTTTCCTGATCCGGATTTAATCAGAGCATCTCCAGTCTGTCTCTGTGTGCTGTAAATCTGGCCTTTTGTCAGATTACGATTTCATGTGACAAACTCTTTATAAGCATACCCTTTATTTCGATAGTCCACTTTAGACATTCTACTAACTGTGAGCAGCTACATGTCTCTCAGAGTAGACTGTTAGGTTAAGTTCTAGGAGAATACGTTGATATTTACTTGCATAGTTTCTCATATTCAGTATGTTGTGGATCCTCTACTGGAATCACTAATGACTGCTAGTAGACATGTAGTTGCAAAGTTACTTACTGTTAGTAGAATATCTACAGTGGACGATCAAAATAAAGCGTTACCTCGTTTTGGAATGTGCTCATTTTTGTTTCTTAATTGCTGTTTAATAGTTTTTTTCTAGTGCTGTCAAACAATTAATTAACCGCTTTGTTCCAAACACAACCATAGACACATATAGACGCCTCATTGGACCGCTCCAGGCACGTAGATGCGGCCGCTATCTTTGAACGGTATTTTGACGTCAGAGCCGTTCTGTGCAGATTGTGGCATCTAATATTCAGTGATTACTACAGTGAATGACGTCAAGTTTAACGCTGGCAATATGGCGGACGGTTTAGATATAGCGGCCCGTAG
>QVTF01005450.1:0-28993 GCA_003573665.1 Oxygymnocypris stewartii
ATTGTTAGTTTATCTAAAGTCATTTTTGCTTATTAGTATGGTGAACTGCATCATCAAAGGTCAGCAGCAAACACGTTGGTTGATAAAATAAGATTAGATATATTTGTGTTTAACATAGTTAATTATTGCAGGTTTGCGTCATATTCTGAGTTTGCATTTCACCGTTTTAATTCATTTTGATGAATACAAAATCTGTTTTAACACATTCACATTTAGTCTAGATTAGAACTACAGTAAGATCATGTTCACACGGCGCACTGTCATCAATAAATGGAAAAAAGTAACTGGCTTTACTTTTTTGAAAAAGAAACTCAGATATTTTCTAGTAAATTAAAAAGTAATGCGTTACTTTACTAGTTACATGAAAAAAGTAATATTACGTAACTCGCGTTACTTGTTGTAATGCGTTACCCCCCCAACACTGCTAGCAATATTATAAAACATGTTAGCAACATGATAAAACGGCTAGAAATGTGTTAAACTTGATAGAAACCTGTTGAAACATGCTTAATGTTCTAGCAATGTGTTAAACATGCTTTCAAAATGTTAAAATATTTTAGTGACGAGTTGAATCATGCTATAAAGATATTAACACGTTAAAATGTGCTAGAATTCTGAAAGCTTTTTAACACTAAATTCCAATTTCAGACAGGTATTTGTCAAGCCAACATCAAAGTTTGTCTTCAAACTTGATCTAGTTCTTCTTATTAGTGAATGCTAAAGCAAGAATCACTGTGACTATTGCTTGTGCGTGTGGTTCGAGATTTGAACGAATCATTTGCTCTCCTCTCAGGACACTCCAGGTTTTATAGTGAATCGTCTGCTGGTTCCTTACATGCTCGAGGCTGTTCGGCTATACGAGAGAGGTACAGTCAAGCTTTATGAACGGATACACAAATATATTATGGCTCAGATTTCCTCGTTTAATTTAGTTTTATTTCGCCGCAGGTCACGGTTCAAAGGAAGACATAGATGTGGCCATGAAGCTTGGGGCCGGTTATCCTATGGGGCCGTTTGAGCTCCTGGACTATGTTGGATTGGACACTTCCAAGTTTATTATTGACGGTGAGCGTTTTGTATTGATTATACCAAGTTTTGATGTAAAAGTATTGTGTTGATTTCTAATTATGGCTTTGTAGGTTGGCATGAGAAGGACCCTGATAACCCCCTGTTTGCCCCCAGTCCCCTTCTCAACAAACTGGTAGCAGAGGGCAAACTGGGCAAGAAAACCGGCGAAGGATTCTACAAGCACAAGTAACACAAGTGAAGATTAAAACAGACAACACAAGTCAGCCAAATGCACTGGACTGAGCTGCTCATCCTAAAAAGACTGTTTAGATTGTGAATTTCATAAATGTATCAAGGTTTAGAGAGGTTATCAAATGCACCACTTGCCCCCAGGACGTCCTGTATGAATACTGGGAACTCATGCAATCAGGACATAACAGATAGGAAATATATTATATTGACCACTAACATTTAGTGCCTTGCTGTGATTGGTTAAAAACTTAGTGTTCGTTAGTGTTTTGAAATGTCTGTCGCATTAAAATGTTCGAAAATGTCTTTTCATGTATTTTGTACTTACTGAATCAAATTTTCAGATGTGCATATGTTGATATTATCAGGAAGTAGAATGATGCACTAAAAAAAGCCTTTAGTGAGATTTTTTTGTCAATCTTGCTTGTTTGGCTCTTAATAATGTAGCATGTACTCACAAGAATGTCGCTGTTTTCACATTTATTTGGACTTGGTCTCCCTGTCAAGAAAGCTATCAAAATTGTTTTTTTAGAAAGCTGTGGAGTGCATTTATCATTTATCAATGGACACTTTTATTAATTTTCATTTAAAATAACCTTAATTTTACAGTGCAGATTGTATAATTCATTATCATTAATGCGATGACCACAAACACGTGGTCGTTAGAATGTATTGTCTAATTGTGCTAAACAATATACTAAAGTGAAAGTCCTCAAACCAATGATTTCGAGCGTTTCACACAATAACTTCACTTTTTAACTCGCTCTTTCCTGAAGAAGATGAATTCTGTCCGTGTGAATACTTCAATGGAACAGCGGAGAGTTCCCCTACGTCAGGTTTTTTTTCTGATTTCTCCTCATATTGTTGTTGTTCTGAGGCCACTTAGTTTCTGACCAGACAGCATCACTCACTGATGCCCACGGAAGAGAGAGAAGACCGCAGGAAATGACGCGGAGTCTGCGCATCTTCACACTACTCGACAGAAGAAATGAGCTCTTACAGAACAACTTGACATGGAAAGCCAGAAGCCACGGCGGTGTTGTGATCAGAACATTGCGACAGTCAAAACACTTCCAAACTTCCTTATTACTGTCTGTATTTCCATAAGTCTACGATTATGCTGTTACAGGTAAGCCTACTTTGTATAGACACAACCAATTAAATAAATATCATTATTAATATGCAAAGTAGTGTTTGTCAACCCAATTAATGGCGATTAATTGCATCCAAAAAAACGTTTTTGTTTACATGTTATGGGGAAGTCGTGGCCTTAAGTTAGAGAGTCGGACTCGTAACCGATAGGTTGTGGGTTCGAATCTCGGGCCGGCAGGAATTGTAGGTGGTGTGAGAGAATGTACAGCTTTCTCTCCACCCTTAATACCACGACCCCCCTTTGAGGAACCCTGGTTTAAACCATAAGCAAAAAAAAAGAAAAATTTTGAAAATTATATTTTATTCATATTTTATTCTATGTCCTCTGTAGAGGACACTAGGACTCATTTTTTATAAAAATAAAATGGCATGGATAGACATCAAAAAGGCAAAAACATGTTTCGTGACACAACTAAGTATGGTGACCCAGGTCAACTATGTTATAAAATATATAACAAAATTATTTCATATACGATTTTGTTTTATGCAATATGTGTGTAAAGATTTCCATAAACTGTTTTTTCCATTAAACACAGTGTATCTACACACTGTATCTAATTGCATATTAATGTGTTGCTGATTGGACCGCATGTTGAAAAAAGATTTGTCATACTGAGAGTAATAAATGGCCAGATTTTCATAATATTTCATAAGACATTTCATAAATAATTAATTTTCCTATTCAGTTTTTATGTCTCCCAAAATGTGTAATAAACATGTTTTTAATCCTGGTGTCCTCTACAGTGGACATTAATTAAATTATGTCCTGTTTCATAACAACAAGTCATATTTGAATTTGAAAACCATAACATTTTCCTGAGATGTTGCTTTATGACAAACAATTAGAAAATTATTCAGATTTAAATGATAATTACAAAATATAATCATATTTCCATAAGGATGTACAATATTTCAGTAAATTAAATGTAGCCATCTTTAAAGACCTAGAGAGGATGTGGTCACGGTTGAAACTTCCAAACATTTAGTATCTCTGTAAAGCCCTGAATGTGCTCCGTACAGGACATCCAGACTTACAACTGTGACATGTGAGGTCTTCCCTCAAATATAATGTCCACTACAGAGGCAAAAACTCCATAACTGGGTCTCAGGAGGATATACAGTCAGACCAACATTTACTCGGACACCTTCAACATTTCTCACACGATCACAGTTTATTCGCTATAGTTTAGAAAATGGTAATAAAATATGACAAGAACTCAGAGTTAAACTGTGCCAGAACAAATTCATCAGATAACTTTGTGAATTAGGTTGAATAGCTGTCAGCTGTTAAATTTAAATACACAATTAAATAATACCAATTTAGGTCAACCAATTACCAAGCGATGCTTCATTTTGTTCAGTCTGTGGTGAAAAAAGGGTGCATTAGAAAGAAAATGTATTTACGCGAAACATGATCAGGTCAAAGTGTCTGAATCATTTTTGATCCCAAACCTTTATCAAATTGTACTGGTAGTCCACTGAATGAAGAATGTCACAGTTCACGTTATTTTGTTATCCTCACTACATAAATTAACTATAGTGTCCTGCACTCACTAGTAAAAAAATAGAACAAATGATATCTGGTGTCTGAATAAATTTTGGTTTGACTGAATGTGTGTGACAAGTGTACTATGCATATTAATATAGGCTATATATATGAAAATAAATATATACATGTAAATACATGTATATATTTTCAAAATATATACTGTATGTTTGTGTGTGTTTATATATACATAAAAGGTATACATAGTAGACAAACATATTATGTTAACAATAACTTATTTTAAATTAATTCAGCGTTATATGACACCACTTGCACATTCCCATGTTTTAATACGAGGGACAATTAATAATTTAACTGAACTTTTTAGATATTTAAACTTGGGGGAAAGTTAATTTAATGTTGTATTTTTATAGGCCTATTAAATGTATATATTTAATATTAATATTTTCACAAAATGTATTGGAGAAGATCAAACAATAATTGGAGCCTTTAGAAAAATACTACACCTAATAATTAATAATATAAATAAAAAAGTTATATATGCATTTAAAATGAATTAATATTTGTAATTTTTAACTAATATTTAATTTAAAAACACATGCTTATATTGCTTTAAGATCATTATTGTTGTTATTGAGCAATATTCTATGATGTATTCTATAATCCTAATAATATAATATTTGATGTATTCTATAATCAAATAATGTTCTAATTTTCTAGTGGGTCTGTAGGGTAATTAAGTTATTTATAATGTCAAATTATACTTACCTTATTTGAGCAGGAAGACAATAAGCATTCAGTTCTTGTAAAATGCTTTTGAATGAGTGCATAATTGTTCATGAAAATGTATATGTTATGATTATCATGTGACAGATTCTATAATTTCTGCTAATCTCATTCAGATAGTTTGGTATGCCGATGCTGTAGGAGTTAATGCATCAGATGAATCTATTGATTGCATGAGAGTAATAGTGTAATAACAACGAGGCAGTCGTGTTTTGATTATCATCTTCCAGTAGATGGCACCCTATCATACACACTGGCCTTTATAGCCACTTAAATCCTGTCGATACACATCTGTTACAACAGACGAGCCTAACATAAAGACAAACATGAGCACAGAAGAGGATCGAAGCAAGACTGCTAGTAATTATAACTCGGTACTATTGTGAATCATATAGGAAATTACATTTTATTCAGAACTACAAGTATTATTTAGCTCTTCGTAATCTGGCCTCAGTATCAGACCGTCTTCATGTGTAAGCTTCGCTTATGAACTTATTATAAACACCATATGTCAATAACTCCCCAGAAAACACACGATGGCGGTGTTTGATGCGCAAGGTGACACTGTGGTACCATAAACATCGACAGCATCTCAGTGAGCTTTACTGATACTGAAATCATCCTACATTCCAGCAGTAGTGTGTGTGCGGTCATACTGCATTCAGCGCGCACTGAACGACTCCAAAATCTGAGCATATGTAAGGAGAAAAATTAATGGCCATTTAATGTTTTTAGCTTTATTGCAAACCTTTTCCCTTATTAGCATGCACGTAAGACCATAATGCATATTAAAAAGAACACAGAGGCACAGTAAGCTGCATTTTATTTCTCGTTCATTTCAACAAGCGTTTTGAAGTCTCCGCCAAGATCCACAGGATATATTCAATCATTTCCAATGCTTCTTGTAGAAATGCACTCTACTTACACTGAGGAAACTTTCCAGTGCATATAATGTAAAAAATAAACATACTGCAATTTTTCAGTCAAAGATGCCTATTTATTTTCATAAAAAAAGACGTTGAAACAGTTCGAATGAGACCACTTGGAAGCAAAATGCTACACCAAGTTAACGCTTCAAAACATGACAATGAACGTAAAAAAAATACATCTGAAAATGCTAAAAGAGAACAATTAAAAATAATAAAATGTGGAAATGTTTGCATGGAATAAACATGGTTAAAGACCACTCTATGACCTACCAGAGAGAGATAGAGGACAGAGGTACATTGCAATTAAAGAAAGACTGCCAAGTGCTGGGGTAAATATATATATAGATATATATCTGCTTCTTTTGTCAATTTAGATCAATAAAATATAGGCCTCTGGGTACCTACTCTTTCACCTTTGTCCTAATGTTGCCTGCAAAAATACCAAGAAAAGTGACATCCAGACATCTCTTTTTAAAAAGTACACATTGAGCATTATTTTACATCTGCGCAAGACTGAGAAGTCCATATCCGTTACAAATAGTTATCAAAAAGAAGACTTTCAAATGTTATTTCTGCAAGACGCTTCCTCAAGAAAAATGGCTTTCCTGTCTCCAAGCTTATTTTCATATACCATATATATATATATATATATATATATATATATATAAAAATAATGATTAAAAAAATCACTTAAAATATACACCGAGAAATGAAAATAAAGGATAATAGAAAAAAGCATTCAAAATAAACTTGAACCCAAGATGTTGAGGAGAATTCAAAACATTGATCCTTTTTGCACCAATGTGTCATAATGAAAAATGCAACCTATGGAGATTGTTTCCAGGGCAATGCGTGATCCCTCAAATGTTGCCATAGAGCGCCGCGAGGTGTGTCGGGCCCCTGTGTCGCTACATTTTAAAGGGCACGGAAGAAAATGAAGGAGTGACATAGTGAACACACAGAAGACAGAGGTGCCAAATAACTTAGAATAACTTAGGAACAGGTGTAGGAACGAGTGTGGGTTTGTTTACATGTGGCCATATGTGCGCTCTACAAACGAGGAACATAATCAGTGCAACGCCTTCGGCTTCGGGAGTGAATTAAGGACAGAAAACAAAGAGGAACGTTCAAACGAGTATTCACGGGTCTGCGTGAGGGCCTGTGTTGGTGATTGTCTGTTCTCAGTTCAACGTCTCTACAGCAGCGCCTGCAGCCGAGGAGCAGATTCAAGGATCGGGACCCTCGGGAGATCCCGCAGGGGTCAAGAAGTGATGGAGGGGTGAAAGGTTGAGGAGTCTAGCAGGCTTCCAGCTCTAAAAGGGAGCCTGTAGCTGCTGTCTTTGCTTTGCAAGAGGAAAAAGAAGTCCGTTTTCCTCCTGTAGAACACAAATGGAGAGAAAAAAAAGGTTTAATACATTTTATTAAAAAAATATATCACTCATACATATACTGTATATGGAATAATTAAAAACTTTAAAAACATTTAAAATATTATAATTACAGTTTTTCAAGGGATATTCACACAAAAATGAAAATGGTCATTTACTATGATAAAATTATTTTGAATATTTTCAATTCATAGTAACTGTAAAGTCTCTCAAGAACATTTTGTGCATGAAAACATGACAGCAATAAATCAGAAATGTTATACCATGCATTGTAATTTGTGTATTGCACATTAGGACATTTAGAGCAAAAACAGATTGCAAGCTTTCAACAAATTGGCAAAGTCCCCAGCATAGCATTTTCAAAGAAGGAAAAAAAGAATCCCACGTCCAACATTAATCAAGAATCATATTCTCAGAAACCCAAAGTTTTCCATCTCAATCTGTTTGTCCAATCTGAATCCCTTTTGAGATGTGAAATATTAAATGTAACAGACTCTATTTTGGTCGACAAGCTGTATGGGGCTATTTCAGAAGTGCCTCACATGGAATTCCTGATCAAAGTGAGAAGCAGGAATACAGGAGCAAACCTGATGATAGAGGGAGGGATAGAGAGAGAGAGAGAGAGAGAGAGAGAGAGAGGGGGGGGGGGGGTGGATAAAATGCAAGACTAGTAGCGGGCTCCTCCCTGGAGCGGAGGTCGAACGCAACCTTTTTCTGCGACATGTCAATTTTGCTCCACAACTCCACCCTGGACCACTTTCACACATACATACACTCGTACACCCGTGTGGATGGCTTTACCACATGTGGATGAAAGGCAACTACTTTTCCAGGGAGTGCTGACCCTGGTGCCGAACCAGGAGAGAGAAAGAGAAAGAGCACTTTTATTTACCTCCCCTGCCCAGCCTTTTTATCCCATGAACTCAAAGCTTCCCTGTGCCCTGCGCCCCCTTCCTGGAGAGCATTTTCATTCCCGGCCGCAGATGAAAAACGCTGGCATGCTTTCCTGCCCTTCCCCGCCAGCCTCCTGTTGGAAGGGGAGGGGGCGTGTCGGGGTGTTTGGAGAGGTTAGGACGGTGCCGTCGGGCCACGCTTTACAGTCTGCTCCCATACAAACACAGGGATTCAAGAGCTACTTCCCATTTGTGCTGTGGAATGCCGAGGCCCGGCTCGCAGGAAATGAAACGCTCCTCTGTATTCGAGGGCCAGCCGCTCAGTGCTTCTCTTCGGCTCTGCGGTAGCGAGGCTGCACTTTGAAGTGTGGGAGGTTAAGATAACAGGCATGGCCCTGTGTCACTCAATTGGCCCGTTCACCTCC
Source organism: Oxygymnocypris stewartii (assembly GCA_003573665.1). Lineage (NCBI taxonomy): Eukaryota > Metazoa > Chordata > Actinopteri > Cypriniformes > Cyprinidae > Oxygymnocypris > Oxygymnocypris stewartii. The sequence goes on from QVTF01005450.1 coordinate 8,338, forward strand.
TGAAGCAAATCAAAAAGCCTGCAGCTGGGGCCGACACACCTCCTTCCTTCGGTCTAACCCTTCCCTTTCCCCAAAAACAGAGACGGTGGCTCGAAGTGCTCAGAGGAAGAAAAAATGTTGTTCTGAAGAACTGGAGAAAGTGTTCCTCGGTTTTATGTTTGCCAGTAAATGTTGTTATCAGCAGGATCGGAGCGGTCTGTTCGCAGCTCAAAAACACATGTATGTGCAGGAATTGGTAGGTTCACTAGGTGGCACAGTTACGAAGTTGCTTTCAAAAATGTGTAAAAGATAAAGAATTTTTTTTTTCTTACTGAATCTTGAGTATTTCCTGGCAATTACAATTAAAATATCTAAAAATCCTGGAAATAACTAAACTCAAGAAGAAGCGCTGCTTAATATATTAAATCTCACTTTCTTTTGTTTCCCTTTTTTTAAGAAAAACTAGTAAAAACGCATAAACAAGTTGAATATATGGGGGAAAAGACGGAGAAAAGAGTGTTACAAACTTTTGTTGTTTTTGTTAAACAAACATGCCAGAGCAGAAAGACTTTTAAAGTAAAAAAATATGTATATAAAAGATTCAATCTATCAAAATAAGTTTTTAATTAAACTAAAAAATTCAAACAGGTTTGTTTTTCAAGACAAAACATCTATAAATGTGTGTGCTGGAAAGTTAGTCAAAAATGACCAAACACACATATGTACATACACACATGTAATTAATTAGATTAAACATGTCAACGGAATGACAGCTCTAATATACATATATACATATACACATGCATATACTTATACATACATGTATATATACACACACACACACACACACAACACATACACTCACCGGCCACTTTATCAGGTACACGTGTTCAATAGTTTGGTAACACAAATTGCTAATCAGCCAATCACATGGCAGCAACTCAATGAATTTAGGCATCTAGATGTGGTGAAGACGACTTGCTGAAGTTCAAATCGAGCATCAGAATGGGGAAGAAAGAGGATTTAAGTGACTTTGAACGTGGAATGGTTGTTGGTGACAGACGGGCTGGTCTGAGTATTTCACAAACTGCTGATCTACTGGGATTTTCACACACTACCATCTCTAGGGTTTACAGAGAATGGTCCGAAAAAGAGAAAATATCCAGTGAGCGGCAGTTGTGTGGACGAAAATGTCTTGTTGATGTCAGAGGAGAATGGTCAGACTGGTTAGAGATGATAGAAAGTTAACAGTAACTCAAAAAACCACTCGTTACAATCAAGTTATGCAGAATACCATCTCTGACCGCACAACACGTCGAACCCTGAAGCAGATGGGCTCCAGCAGCAGAAGACCACACCGGGTGCCACTCCTGTCAGATAAGAACAGGAAACAGAGACTACAATTCACACAGACACACTAAAATTGGGCAATAGAAGATTGGAAAAACGTTGCCTGGTCTGATGAGTCTTGATTTCTGCTGCGACATTCAGATGTTAGGGTCAGAATTTGGGGTAAAGAACATGAAAGCATGGATTCATCCTGGCTTGTCTCAACGGTTCAGGCTGGTGGTGGTGGTGTAATTGTGTGGGGGATATTTTCTTGGCATACTTTGGGCCCGTTAGTACCAATTGAGCATCGTTTAAACGCCACAGCCTACCTGAGTATTGTTGCTGACCATGTCCATCCCTTTATAACTACAGTGTACCCATCTTCTGATGCACTTCCAGCAGGATAATGCACCATGTCACAAAGCTCAAATCATCTCAGACTGGTTTCTTGAACATGACAATGAGTTCACTTTACTCAAATGGCCTCCACAGTCACCAGATCTCAATCCAATAGAGCACCTTTGGGATGTGGAGGAACGAGAGATTCGCATCATGGATGTGCAGCCGACAAATCTGCAGCAACTGCGTGATGCTATCATGTCAATATGAACCAAAATCTCTGAGGAATGTTTCCAACACCTTGTTGAATCAATGCCACGAAGAATTAAGGCAGTTCTGAAGGCACTGTATATTACATATATATTATCCGATACCTGAATAAATATGATTTCCATTGATGTATGGTTTGTTAGGATAGGACAATATTTGGCCAATATACAACTATTTGAAAATCTGGAATCTGAGGATTTAGAAAAATCTAAATTCTGAGAAAATCGCCTTTAAAGTTCTCCAAATTAAGTCCTTAGCAATGAATGATACAAATCAAAAATTAAGTTTTGATATATTTACAGTAGGAAATTTACAAAACTTCATGGAGCAGGATCTTTACTTAATATCCTAATGATTTTTGGCATAAAAGAAAAATCGAAATTTTGACCCAAGCAATGTATTTGCTACAAATATACCCCAGCGACTTTAGACTGGTTTGTGGTCCAGGGTCACATATGTATATATATATATGTGTGTGTGTGTGTGTGTGTGTGTGTGTGTGTGTGTATGTATTATTTATTTATTTATTTATTTATTAGGGATGTGCATCTCATGACTCAGGCCGATACGATAAGCAATTCTATGCATATCCAACAATACGATACATTAAAGATACATCTGAAGCAGCTACTGATGCGATGTGATGCGATGCGATTCGCTTCTATTACAATGCAGTGCGATCCGATTTCGGTTCGATTCGATTAAACAGTGGCATCGATGCAATGAAGAAAATATGATCACTTTTAATGCCTTGAGGCCCGTTTCATAAAACAAGTTAACCAGACAAGCCAGGCTTTTTTCGGTTAGTCTGACTCTTAGTCAAATTATTTGTTTTCATAAAGAAAATTTAACAAAAGGCCTAGATCAAGCTTAGTCACTGTGACAACTTATGCTGGGAAACTAACCTGGTCTAAATCAGGCTAACTGTCAGACTAAGCTGAGTTCCTCTAACACTGACCAATAGGAACATAATGATATTACCACCGTCTCAGATACTATTATTTGACTTTTCTTTTTCTTTTTACAGTTTCTAGCCATGCAGCCTTTCTCTCTGGTTTTATGACAGCTATACTTTTATAGTTTGCAGAACAGATAGCAGAACATTACAATCTAAAATTGTTCTTTAAATCATTAAAATTACTAAATTCAAAGTTAAAATCACTGAATTCAAAATTAAAATAAATAAAATTACTATTTTAACTGCTATAAGAAACGCACATTAACTCATTTGAGCTTATAATTTACTGTACTATCTTACATTTGATTTAACTGTTATAACATGCCTTTACAGTTACTGCTACCATAAAAATACACTTATATGTAGGTTTCAAATGCTACAAGAGACATTTAATGTACAATACAAATATATTTTATCAAAATGCATATTTTACTCAGAATTATTGCGCCAGTAGGCTATTTTTCAGTATATTTTTCTTTTTTTTCTCAGTATGCTTAAAAAAATCTAAAGAAGTGGTGGGTGGATGTCAACAATGGTTGTGCATTTGATTTTAAAGGGGTATAAACTCTTGCTACCCTCTATAGGTCAGGTGAAGAAAAAGCAAGAAATAACAGCAGTCGAAAAAACTAAGATAACAGGCTTCTTGTAAAAGCCACTGTTTCTACAGACACTTTACGTGACGAATAGGAGAAGATTCAAAGTTTTACGATTAAATTTTAAACATTGGCCGGGAATGAGAGTAAAGACGAAATGCCCAAATCTGGTTTGCATTAAGTCTATTCAGCTGTAAAGGTCCACTTTCACACCAAACTGACTCTGGACCAGTGACCTTGTGTTGTAGCACTTGGCTTCACATCGGGTTTGGCAGCGTCCTTCAAGGAGTCCATAAAAATTCTACAGGCGCTATAACCAATGATCTGCTAGGAGGAGGATGGGTTCAAAAAACCCCGGTCTGAGTAATAAAAACAGCACCTGGGTGAAAAATCTGATTTAAACAAACCACTTCGTTCAGTCAGCACTTACTTTGGCTCAGAGACAGTAACATTAAAGAGAGGGAAAACTCCTACACAATTTCATTTGTAGAACTGCAATCCAACCGTAGTTGGGTCTTTTCTCCTGAAATCTCCCTTCCGCTTTCTAAACAGGAAACAATGTTCACCCTCGAAACAACATAACACCTTCAGGTGAGGGCAGTGGACTCGAGAAGGGTGAAGGCTGGTATTCCAGCGGAGGCTGTGAGTGGGGTCTGCCCACATCTGAGGAGCGCTGGGATGAGAGCCCGGGAACGACGTGCTCCTGCAAAGCCTGAGCTGCAAGCCAGGGCGGCACTATCAAAGAGCAGCACAATGACTGCTTCAAAGGCCTCGCCACCGCTCGCAGTCAGCAGCGGGAGGGAGGGAGGAGAGGGGGTTACGCCTGCTTTCACAATGGGAGCCAGATTTGCTCCTTAGGAGAGGAACTCCAGCAAAGCGCAGACGGCGGCTGGGGCGTGAAAGAACTAGAAAGAGAGGAGAGGAAACGTAGTAAACGCCACATAGTTTACCGATTCCTCTGCTGCTTAGATCGTCAAACCAAAAGATCTAAATGAAATATCTGATGGGGGCAGTTGTGATTCGCATTTTAAATCCAACCGCTTCTGCAAGTTTGTTCCTTGCACCTACATACCGGTAAAAACCTAGACTCTTTTTATAGCACTGTGGAGTCTCTTGGCAGCAGTTCATAGAAGGAAACCTCTGGGTTTCCGCTGCCCTTAGTGATATTAACTGGTTTATCATAAGAGACTCGTACTCTTTTCCAGGGTTTAGAGTCATGCAGAATTTAATTGAGAATGCCTTTTCAGTTACAATTCAGTCCATGAAAATTGGTAGCAAATAAGATGCAAAAATTGCAATTCCAATTTGAATGAGGAAGAATAAACATTAACTGAAATCAAAAGAATTTCATTAAAACTAAAATATTTTTTTAAATAAAAAGTCAAATGAATCGAATAAGCTAAAGGGTAACTTTTTATAATAATAAAAAACAAGTTGATAGAACAGAAAAAGAATAGAGAATGCATAGTTTTAGAGGGTCAAGTTTTATTATTCTATTTAAAAAAACAAACAAGTAGAATATAACTTTTTGAGGAGCAGGATGGACTTTCCCAATTTCTTAGTTAAATTCTCTGTACTCTTGTCATTTGAATTCAAATTTAATTTCAACTTCCTGTGGGGTGTGGCCAATTCAATTCAAATTAAACTCATTAACTGAAAGGGAGAAAATTCTAGACCAACCCTGACTAGGTACAAGTTTTAACCAATCCCCAGTTCAGGTCCAAACATTTTCAGTCCAAACCTGTTAAAGCAACCTAAGGCACACAGTTCCAGCCCACTCCAAATTAAAAGAGTTTTTAGACACAAAGGGCATCAGTTATTCTGCCATTCCTGAGGTTGAGGCAGAGAAGACATTAAGAAGAGACAAGGCGCTCTCATCGCCACACAAAGGACTTTTAGTTTCTCTCTCTCATGCTTTTTCATCAAAGGCTGACTTCTGACTTCTGTCCTCACTCATCACAGACACAGAGCTGGGTAAAGACGACCCGATTCGGGCACAGCTGTCCAACAGCACTTTCTTCACAGAGCAGGCCATGAACTCCGAAGCGGCCCGCACCTCCAACGGTTTCCCACACTGCCTCTGGAACACAAAGCGTTCAAACCTTTGGTCGACCACTCCCAATAGTATGGTAAACCTTATATAGGGCCTGCCAACAACATCAAACTTGAGGCAAAGAATGCAGTCGCTATAAAAATCAAAAGTGAAACGCTGCAGAACAGTCAGCGTAGCACAGAGTCAATGTCCAGGAGGCAACAAAGCAGCAAGTTGAAATGTGCCAGACTTTGGTGACTCACAACCTTGGGCTTCTTTGAATGACTAAGACTACATCTTCAGAGCCAGCTCTCATTAAAAGACCACCATTGTTACACGGCTTTCCCCGTTCCCAATTTTAAAAAATGCACAGTGGCCAGAAAGTAACAGCCCGGAGGACATGTATGCCTCGGCTCAGATAACAATCTCAAAGTCTGCAAATCACAAGGGTTAGTCAGACAAAACCTCTCACAGCTAAATCTGACAAACAGACACAGTTGAGAACAAGAAGAGGATGTGGAAATGTTGTATGAGCAGGAAAAGCCATTTTTTCCACAAAAGTTAATTATGTTACGTTTCTACAATATATAAATATATTGTAGAAACTTAATTTCAAGTTAAGACACTTTGCAACAATTGTATCATTAAAAGCGCTATACAAATATTCTTTAATTGACTTGAAAAAGTGGTGTGTGAGGAAGACAATTTTATAACCTGAAATTATTCCTATGCACATTTTTATTTCATGGATTGTGTGTCATAAGGCATGTAAAAATAAGTCATAACCTGTCCTTCATACCTGAAATAGAATAGTGATAACACCCACGGAATTACCTCAAATATTCCATGAGAAATCCCCCACTTACCATTTCAAAACCAATAGGAGCAATCTTCAAATGCCTTACATATTACATAATAAATGTCTGTCAAATATGTATCATGGTTTCCACTAAATTATTAAGTAGCAAAACCAACCATGTTTTTTTAACATTGATAATAATAAAAAAAAATATTTGAGCACAAAATCGCATGTTATACTGATTTCTGAAGGATCATGTGACATTGAAAACTGGAGTAATGATGCTGAATGTTCAGCTTTGCATCACAGGAATAAAATACATTGTTCAATATACTCAAATAGAATATATGCATATAAAAAAATTATTTTAAATGCCAATATTTTTTATAATATTAATGTTTTTACTATATTTTTGATCAAATAAATGCAGTCTTGGTGAATATCAGATGTCTTTAAAAAACGTTTTTTTTTCAATCTTGCTGACCCACCCTCCCCCAACTTTTAAAGGGTAGTGTATATTTAATGCATGTGTATTTTGTCTTAAAATGTTATATGAAAAAATGCACCAAAAAACAAAATTAAACAAAAAACGGTTGCACTGTTGTATGCTATCCTATCCATTATCAAAAAAAAATATTAATCACTCTTTTTTGTTTAAAAATATTGAAGTGCACCCTTTATAATTTGGTAGATGAATAAATATTAAATAAATCTGATGTTTCTCAGCCTGTCGGATCTGCATAAATTTACAAGCGGTAGCAATATTCTCTGTTTTATGTATATTATCATGCTCTGTTGGTTCAAGTAAATGCTGGAATTTAACTGGATTTTTTTTCACTGTTGTATGTTATGATCCATTACAAAAAATATTATCAGTCTGTTTTTGTTTAAAACTATTAAATTGCACACAATATAATTTGGAAGGTGAATAAATATAAAATAAAAATGTGCTGTTTCTCAGTTTGTCGGATCTGCATAAATTGACAAGCGGTGGCAATATTTTCTGTTTTATGCATGTTAGTTTAAAGCTGCCACGATGAATCAGTTGCATCCATTTGCAGTTCGCTTGGCACCGCTAATTATTGGATCGAAGAGAGAGCGCCTTTTAGCTGCGTTTTCAAAGCTATAGCAGCCCACAAAAAGAAAAAGAAAAAAAGAAAGAGAGTGAGAAAGTCCAATTTGTGTTCGGGAGCCACGGGGTAGAGAACTGATCAACCGTAAAACCTTTGTCTTGTAGGTTTTTGGGTAGGACAAGATTTGTCACAAAGCAAAATAACTAGATGTGGGGTGACTTAATAAGACCAGGAGAAAATAGATATTTTCCCTTGCTTACTACTGTCCTTGATGCTGAAATTTCTCATAGACTTTCACCTGAGGTGATTCTCTTCTTTGTTTAGAGAACTAACTTCATTCAGGCCAGTTGCTAGTTTAATTGCTAGAAAATTAAAAAGCGCAAGCCAAATATATTGGCAAGGGCTTCGTTCATTCACAGGGTTGGCTTGATAACACATGGGGGCCATATGGGTGAATGCTAAAAGAGTTAGCTTACATCTGGGTCGACTCTTTCAATACCATCCCAGTTTCCAAATGTTCTCGAAAAAACGAAAAAAGCCCCAGTCCAACATGGCCGTGAGCCACATGATTGTATGTTGATGCTGCATGCCAAATATTAAAGATGGAAGAAATGAATGAGGAAATAAACCTGATAGTGTGGACTTGATGTTCTGAGCTGACTTTGTCGAGATTACGCTGTTTTGTGATCTTTCAAACAAACGGTATGCTTGCAAACTGTTCTTGATAAAAAGCACTGGTCTTCAGAAAATACTAACGCGCCACCCATTGCCACAAGCCACACATCAGTCTAAAGGAAAAGGGATGTAATGGAGTCCTTAAACAGAGTTAGGAAAGAAAAATGACTTGTCACAACAATTCATCAGTGTGTTCGGAAGAGGAAACCCTGTAATGTTAGCACACACTCACACGATGCAAACAGCTTTCGCAATATAACAGTGAATGGTTGATTGGTGAACTCAAAGTGGGCCTTTAGGATTAGTCTCGTGTTTTTCTGATTGCTAAGAACCACATTAGAAAATATGGAGTTTACCACATTATGAATCAATCAGACCAGAGGTATGGAAGAGGCTCTTACCATTGTTCAGATGTACGCCGTTTTCATTCTCTGGCCTGTACCTGCAGGAAATCGTAGCTTTTAATTACCAAGATGTGCCTCCAAATAACACTTAAGTCCATCTCTGGTCTTACTTGTCAATGTAGGGCCAACAGAGTTTGCTGGCCTATTTAACACATCAACATTGTTCATTAAAGGAACAGTTCATCCAATAATGAACATTCTGTCATCATTTACTCATTCTCATGTCGTTTCCAATGGTTAGGATTTTCTTTCTTTCACTGAACAGAAAGGGGACTAAATGATTGAAAATTATCGCTCAAAATTAGTCATGTGGACAATTTAAGGAGTAGTAGCATAACATTCCTAGTAGGCTACTCATCAAACATTCACATTTCATGTTCCTTAAAAGAAAAAAACTAATATCCATTTGGAAAAACACGAGATAGTGTAAATGAAGTCAGAATTAAATTTTTTGTGTGAACTAGTCCTTTAACATCATACACAGCTCTAAATTAAATTGCTTACACTTTGCGCCAAATATACATTGAAATTGTTAAATGTACAAGCACACAACATTAATGCATTTATAAAAGGGCAAATAGAAAAGCTAGCAGCACTGACAGAAGCATGTGGACTTTAAAACAGACTAATCCTAAAGACTTAATTGTGAGGAGAAGATGGAAAGATGGAGTGGTGGGGTGGGTGTACTGTTCATAATGTTGCAAAATGTACAGATTAAAGAAACATACAGAGCAGTAAAACTACAGACATGTGGATTTTCAGGCAACCGACAAAGATTTCAATTCATTAATGTTCATGTTGACAATAAAAACATCCTTTTATGATTGATATTGACTGAAAGCGTATTGAGAATGCGGTCTCCCAACATTAACCACTTTACCACCATATTCACAAATTAAGTCACATAAAGCGAAGTGCGTACATGAATGAAACAGCAGGGATAGGAGGGTTTAGGAGTCTTACCTGGAGCAGGTTCCTGGATCTTTTCCCTCTTCCGCTTCTTTTTTTTCCCCTACAAAATAGCCAGAGGAATATTTGAAGCAGCATTACAAAAACATGACATTCCTGCTATTTACGAAGAAATAAAATATAAATATATATTTACATTTAATTTAAATTACGTTATTTTTATTTTATTTGATTTGAAAAGGTCCAATACTCCCGCTTCTGTATTGCATGATTAAAACACCAAAATAACATAACATCTAAAACTCCTTCCTAATTCTTCTAGATTGCATGGCCTAATCACCAATCGGAAAGTTAAACAAGAATAAAACATCTGCCCCAGCTCCAATTGACACGACAAACACTCCTCTAGAGTGAGAAGTCTGGACTGCTTTAGGATTTGTAGCTTACCCAAAATCCCCTGGCAGGACGACTACAGGTATAGATAGCGCTGCACTGTCATTTTGCGGTCCAATACGAGCCACGCTTTGGTTGCCTGCTGTAAAGTCTGATAATCCACTTATTCAGTCACTAATCTGTGTATTCTAGCCCTGGCTGACAGAACCAAGAATCCCAGAGCAGTAGAAATGTCTATGACAGAGCAGGGATACGCTCAGAATCCTCAGCACTATTAAATACAAGTGTGCTCCCACCACTAATATATAAGTGGAGATGAAAGTTCATCTGTCTTTGAAGTGTTTCTCTTTAGTCCTGTTGCCTTTCCATTTGGTGATTAGTGTGAAAGCCAGGTTTTAGTTTTAGCAGCACATCCTGGCACTTCATATTGAGTGAGATTTATGCCGGTTAAAACTTAGGTGTCCAATGATGTCATCACAACATACATTTTGGATGTGAAATCTACAAGCTAACTGCCTTAATATCTGCCACATTTGTATAAACTAAAGGAATAATTGTATACATGTAATATTGAGTAAATTGAGTAAACGATTAGCAATGACTCTTCTGGAAATATTTTAGTATGTAAGAGCTTGGGAGCGACACTCTGAAGGCAGTTACTGATTAAAATTTTAATGAAGCTTTTAATGACCATTCACATCATGTCTATAATAAATAGCTTATAATAATATGTAATTGACATTCATCTACCATAAGCAGAACAGAAATTAGTCATTAAAACAAATTCCAATATGATCGCATTTAACAACAATGTGCGTCAAAACTTTTTTACAATTTCTTGTTATAAAAAAAAAGTATGTTCATGTTTCTGAGCCTTATTTATGAAAGAAGCAGAACAAATTGTGTAAGTTGTTCATAAAATTCTTAGGAATCGGTCACATTCGATGCAATTTACAAAGGAGCATTTGTACAAACATTTTACGCAAATTTGTTCCACTTTTGTTTCATGAATCAGTCATAAAACTACTCTTGTGTAAATTGGTACAATGCAACAATTTGTGCAAGAATATTTTAATGAACAGTTTACATGATTTCCATCTGCTCTGGTTTCTCATGCACATATATGACACTTGATCAGAACAAATCTATCCAAATCAGTCATATAACGCAGCAAAGTATCACTTTCAATGCAACGATTTACACAAGAAGGTTTTTAGAAACAATTTACAGAAATTCTGTCTGTTTGTGTTTCGGAAACCCATTTGTGAAACTCAAGCAGAATAAATTCAGTACATCAACTAATTGTAAGCAAACGGTTACATTCAATGCAAGAATTTAAGATTTGAAGAGCCATTTACTCAAATCTGTTTCATGAATGAAGCCCAATGTTTTTTTTAAATAAACTAATATAAATTGTTATTTTACGGGACAGTTTACCCAAACATTGTGTCATCATTTATTCACCTTAAAGTTGTTCCAAACATTTGATAGTTTATTTTCTCTGTTCTCTTTTCTCTGTACAAAAAATATGATATTTTGAAGAATAACCAAACAATTGACGGTACACACCGAAAAATACTATGGAAGTCAATGGCTACCATCAATAGTTTGGTTACCAGCATTCTTCAAAATATCTTATTTTTGTGTTCAACCGAAGAAAAATAAACTCCTACAGGTTTGTGGAGAGTGAGTAAATTATGACAGAATTCAGATTTTTGGGCGAACACTCTCTTTAAGTCAAGTATCAGAGAAATGCTGGTATCTAACTTGTGAATATTTTTTCTATAACTTGTGTTGTAGTATCATTCAGTCCCGTCAGACTTGAATAGCCCTTCAAACTTTTCTGACATAACCAAACTCATTTTACAACAGTTTTTTATTAAACAATCATTTGGACTACTAAGCAAACAATAGTAGTATGCATATATTTTTATTTTTGAAGACAAGCATTGTATGTGACCCTGGACCACAAAACCAGTCTTAAGGGTAATTTTTTCCAATTTAGATTTATACATCATCTGTAAGCTGAATAAATAAGAGTCTCATTGATGTATGTATATGTTAGGATCGGACAATATTTGGCCGAGATACAACTATTTGAATATCTGGAATCCGAGGGTGCAAAAAAATCTAAATATTAAGGAAATCGCCTTTAAAGTTGTTCAAATTAAGTTCTTAGCAATGCATATTACTATTCAAAAATGAAATGTAGATTTATTTATGGTAAGAAATTGGCAGAATATCTTCATGGAACATGATCTTTACTTAACGAAAAATCGATCATTTTGACCCATACAATGTATTTTTGGCTATTGCTACAAATATACCCGTGCTACTTATGACTGGTTTTGTGGTACAGGGTCACATATTACTTTCATGCAATCAACACATGACAACTCCCACTCTCAGGCAGTGTATTAAGTGTGGACACTTACATAATTGTCTCTGGCAGACCATCCTGGGTAAAGCTGCATATGGAGCTGTCGTTCCTTGCGGGCTAATTCGTAATACTTAGCTTGCTCTTCCCGAGATAAAGCATGCCACTGTTCAGTGCAGAGGGAGATTAGAGAGAGGGGGGAAAAGTAGTCAATTACTGACATGCACTTTTAAGTTCCTTCCAAAGAGACGCGTGCTGGCGTTTGGCTAAAAATCTTTGTTAACTCTCAAACGTTGAATGTGTGTGTGGGTAAATGTGTGTGAGTGCATGTGCACGCATGCCTGGGGGTGGAATGGAACATGATGAAGAGATTAACATATGCAGCGATGAGAGAAGGAAAAAAAACGACAAAATAAAAAAAACACGAAACTTTGATTTCATATCAAAACACTGGTTCCAATTTAGCGGCGCTTTACTTCAAACCATGTCAGGGTGCAATTACCCCACACTGCCGCAAAACGGTCCTTTGCTGTGGCTAGCCGCCTCAAACCACAGAGGCTTTGGTTAAAGCATTAAATACGTTTAACGGTTCCTCTTTTTCCAACTCCAAAATGGAGCGTTAAAGACGCCACCTGCCCAGGTTTCTGATTTCTGTCAGCTTGTGTGTTGGTGTACTTGTAAAATTGAGTTATACAAAGGTGCTAACTACAATAGACCCCTTTGTGAAGGAGGTCACATGGTGCGAGAGACCCGCGAATCAGATACGTACCCTTCGCCCGAGGATCTGATTGATCGCGGCGCTCTCCTTCAGCGTGCATTCGGCCACCACATTGGCACGCATCTCTTTCATATACAGCATGAAAGCGTTTAGAGGCTTCTTGATGTGAGGTCTTTTGGGCTCCTGCTCCTTTCTCTGATCGTGCTGAGATTTCCTGGAGAAACAAGAGGAGGACAGAGTTAAAAAAGAGGGGGAAGAATTATTAAGTGATACAGGGAAATACAAAGGGGAAAAACGCTCAGAGGGTGGTGCGAAAGCGGCTGCCACCGCGACGCCATGGAGTGTGAGAGCGCCGAATGTCTGATTCCAGCCGCCAATCGGAAGGCCGCATGAGAGAACAATCTGGGAGCCAGTGCCGAAAAGCTAGCAGCGGCTTTTAATTATGTCCAGTTGGGTGCATTCATGCAAAGAGATTACTTCACCAGTAATGGCAACCAAACCTTCATATTGCCTCCAACTCTGTGATTCCCATGCCCTACAGCTCCCAGTGTTTCACTCCCATTGTGACCTGGATTTGAAACCTCAAGCCAACTGCATGGCACATAATGGTCAAAATGAGAAAAATAAATAAATAAATGTGCAATAATAAAAATTGGAGCAGATACTTTGTGTTATGGCTGATAATAAATTTCGATACAATTTTGTCTGAATAAATTAAAAACAAAACACTAAAAACTGAAATCATAATGAATCAGAAACAGCGACAGATCTTTCTTCCATACTGTAACAGATTATTTAAAAAAATGTAGGGTGGGACTTGACAGCTGTAAGAGTTTGGGAGCGACACTCTGGAGGCAGTAACTCATGAAAATAGTAGTTTTGAAATGTAGTCATGAAAATATAAGTTTTTAATGGCCAATCACATCATGTCCAATTTTTTGGCATAATAAAATGCTTATAATAAGATGTAATTGACATTCATATACCATAAGCAAAAAGATTTTGAGATGTGGGCATTGTACTCGGAAGTGGAGGCAGATGAACGTGAGCTTGCAAAGTGATTAGAGAATGTGTCACCAAAGAGAAGTGTTCTGTTCACCAGAAAGTCCAGTTTTGACATTTTAAAGGAATAAAACAAATCTAACATGCACAGATTAATGAATGATATGATCTATAATATGCATTTAGAAGATAGATAGACAGAATGGATTTTTATTGAATGCCTAGTTTAAATTCACAACATGTAATGTTTGGAATGAAAAAAAAGATATTCATTTAGAAATTTACTAAAGATTGCATTATTGGTGTTATTAAATTAATGAAAAATTAGTTAACCATATCAGATAATGAAATGAGCACAAATAAATATACAATATTAGCCTATTAATCTCTGGTAATGAAAGCAGGGTAAATCTATTTGCTGTGAGGGATCATAAATGCATAGATTGCATTTTTAGCATTCTGTAGAATAGCAGCTTACTCAATGGGATACTCACATGTGCATCATGTCTGTGTCGTGATGTGGTTCGTGTTTCACCTGTGGGTTGACAATGGCGGGATGGGGGATTCCTGTGGCATGGGGTCCAGGAGGGCCTGGTACCATGTGATGAGAGAACCTGAGTGCAAAGCATAATGTGTGTGGGTTAATGAATCGTTCAGTACCACATGATTAGCCATTAACCTCAACCTTATGAAGATTGTTAAAATAAAATAGGATTGTATTGATGAATGAAGGAATGAATGCAACCCAATTATTATGGGTGGCATGGCCTAAATGAAAACAATTATTAAATGGAAAAATACAATAAAATCATCTATATATATATATATATATATTTTATAAAATATATATAAAATAAATTATTCTGGATTGCATGGCCCAATCACCAATAAATAAATTAATAATAAATCTCTAATATGTCATCCCGATTCTGGATATTAATATAATATAATACAACACAATATACGTTTATGTAGTTAATTGTATTGACTTAAATTTACACAAATAGCTCTAATACAGCCTGATCTGCTGGTGTGCACTCGAACCCATTCATTTCACGGTTGTTCGACAACAAACGTTCTCTTAACTGTAACCGTTGGCCATGTGTGCACTCACCATCCCAGCGGAGGGGTCATCTGTCCTACTCCTCCAGGGGAAAGAGAGTAGAAATTGGTAATGTCCGGTCCAGGATGATGCCTGGGCATACCTGCATCAGGATTCAAGGAGGAGCGAAGGAGAAAACGACATTGGCGTGTGTTAGTGTGAGATAGACACATCTGGAGAGCAGCAGTGTGGCATCACAGTCGGGCCCTACGGTCCAGTGCGGTGCATAAGCGGATCATGGGATAATTAGGAATGCTTTTGCCCTGTTCTAATAAGCCCTGCTGATATGATTCATGCTGCTTATGCTTCTCAACTTCATTTCAAACACACGCATGCACGCTCTCACATACACACATTTGCACCAAGGTCAAGACTGTGTTTGTGTATAAAGACTTAAATCGAGGAGGGAAAAAGTGAAGACCCTAGGGCTAAATTAAACTGTCAAAGGGTACAACAACAAAGCCCAAGGGATATATACACACACACACAGCAAGAACATGTAGTTTAAAAACAACCCCTGCATCTCCAACTCATCTTTTCTCTCTCCATTGTTTCTCATGGAGCAGTTTGGTACAGAAAAGGCCTAAAATGGGTATTGAATTACTGCGTTAACTACTGGCTAACATCATTTTCTCCTCCTGCGCAGCCTAGGTGACATCAGCGGAAAAGGGAAATAATTTCAGTCTAATGAAAGATTTCTGGACAAACATTCGTTTTTTTCTTTTAAATAACATACACAGTAGAATCAGGAGCATGTATTTAAGTGGTAAACAGGGTCTATTTTGATTTTATGTCGACTTTCCACACTAAGTGAAACGACTGAATCATGAAACACCTGAAGCGTATGGTGGTCTGATGAATAAGTGACTCCATGTTTGTGTTTGTGTATGAAAACAGAGCACGTTTTGGATCATTGGCAATCTGCTCGTGGCATGCGGCCTCATTCAGGCTATTTATAGCTCTCCAGACCTCCTCCGCTTCATCACATCCTGTCTGCCCGCTCCCTCGTCGGTCGCCACAGAGGTGAGCGTTAGCCGGAAGGAGCACATATGGAGTTGGGTTCTCGTGCAATAACGCCTGCCAAAAACCTCTCCGCCCCTTTTAAACTTTAACCCCACCTCTTTTAACTGACTTGAGGGAAATAAGATTCTAGTGAGAATGAGCTGTTAGATTATTAAGTGTAAATATATAGTTAATGTCTCTTCAGATCAGTGATAATAGAGAAAGAGTGCTTAAAAGCACAAGAAAATTCACAAAACACAAAAGAACATATTTTGGAGAATGTTGGTAACCAACCAATTGTGGTCACCATTGATTTCCATTGTATTGGCAAAACAAACTGGTATTTTTCAAAATATATTATGTTCACAGAAGAAACAGGTTTGGAAAGACATGAGGCTGTATTCAAATTATAGATTTAAAATTTTTGGGTGAAAAAATTAAAATTCCCCTTTAAGGGACAGCATGAAAATAAAACTGACTACATTTTGACCCATACTCTCTCTGATTTCCGTTTGTTTATATATATATATATATATATATATATATATATATATATATATATATATATATATATATCATAATTTTTTTTAGTAATAACTTCCTCTCTGCCTATCCAAAACAATTCTGCTTTGCGGATATAACCAAAAAATATTAACCAATAATATGATTTTTGAATACTCAAAAATGTCAAAATGCAATAAATGAGAATGCTATTAGTAATTACATTTTTTAAATGTTAATTACTTATCCTAACTTAATGTGCGGGACTCTCTGTTTTCTGACCAATGGCAGTGTCTATATGTCATTGTGATTTTAAACGACTAATAGTTTGCAATGAACAGTGGAGAG
Source organism: Oxygymnocypris stewartii (assembly GCA_003573665.1). NCBI lineage: Eukaryota > Metazoa > Chordata > Actinopteri > Cypriniformes > Cyprinidae > Oxygymnocypris > Oxygymnocypris stewartii. The sequence goes on from QVTF01005450.1 coordinate 25,141, forward strand.
TATTTGTGCAGTTTACATGTGTTTACCTTGCTTGGCGTTGACGTCCTGTGGGTGGTGTCCCGAGTGTGGGCCGGGGGCGAAGTGCTCGTCACTGTATGTGATCAGAGGGGTGAGGGGGTGAACGGCATGGGACGGCTGGACCACCGGCACCTTATTTGACTGCAAAACACAGAGGGAAAACTGATATAGTAACAACTTCAAACATGACCGAGGCATTCCGACTAAGAACAAATGGGCAACGAGCCACCAAAGTTGAGCACCTCACCAGTGATGAAGTGTGGATTGTGTACTGCAGGATTTGGGGCAAAACCGAAAGAATAAAGAAGGGGGTTGGGAGAAACAGAGTGTGGGTTAGAGCAGGAGAGAATGAGAAACAGGGAGGGAGGGAGGGAACGCCGCAGGGCAGAGGCAGACCAGAGGTCTCAGGGCTGAAGATCAAAGGGAATCATTAGCTGGTGAATAAGGGAGTTCATTACAGAGCCCCGACCGTCTGCGGTGGAACTAAGCAGGGTTAATCACGTCAGCAGCGGACTCAACACACACACACACACACACACACACACACACAGATCTGAGCTGACTCATAAACCAATGCCAAGCCCACCACAAAAGCACATCAAGTACACAGTGTTCAAGAACAAGTAGTCATTTTTTTGATAATTGGTGAGCTTCTCCTTTACCTGGCCTACAAATTATCTATTTCTGTCTCATGTCTAAAATTGTGAATTTATAAGATATGTGCACAATGTCATAATTGCCAAACTTTGTATTTTCATTTAGCCTCAAGTCAAAAGGTGGGGACTTTGGATCAATTAAAGAATCAAGGTGGAAACTAATTTGGTACGAGTCATCAGCTGTAATAGTGAATTTTGTAACTCATTATTATTATAGTTAACTAAACTGAAACTAACATAAAACCATGAAAAATACATTTTCATTACTTGAAATAAGTTATAAATAAAATACATAGTTGCAACATATCATGTTCAATTAGTTTAATTTGATATACTGAAATAAACTAAAAATGAAAAAAAAGAATAAAACTACACAGACATTTAAAAAATTAAACCATAAAAATCAAAAAACTGAAAATGAAAAAAGACAATATGAGAAATAAAAACTACAAAATATAATTAAACTACAATACGATCTATGATACTAAAATAACACTGGTGTAGCTTAGAAGAAAAACAGCAAATAAAGTTTGCCAGAAAAATATGATTTAGCCAGTTTATGAGGAGACAAACCTATTCACCATTGAACCATGGTAGCATGAGAACAATGAAATACACATTTAATGCACAGCCTTTGCCCTTCATTTAGTTGTGTCCTGTATTTGTTAGGAAGAGCAAAATGAGAGAGAAAAGGAAGAAATTACCTAATAAATCTGATTTACTCTGACCAAAGTCACTTGAACACACGTTATTTTTTTCACAGTGAGTGGGAAATTCCCAGGAAGACTTGAAAGCAGCTTATGAACAAACCATAAGCATTAAAAAAGTCCTGAAAAAAACAAACATGAAAGCGCTTAGAGAGAAAAGTGCAAAATATCAGTTATTGATTGTATGCTTTTCCTAAGGTTCAGCTGTATTTGAATGTGAGAGACGAGACGGGTAAGAGCCCACCCGTGCCACAGGCAAAACTCCCACAGGCATGAATGAGCGGTTTGTCCTAATTTGGGAGCAAAGGTTGCTGTTTCCGACCAGCTAATTGGCCAGAGAGACAGGTGTAGGGTGCTATTTCCTCGGCAGACATACTGCTGTAAAACCACAGGGTGGGAGGAGTGTGTGTGAGTGTGCTTGGGAGGGGGCGTTATTTCAGAGTCTCCCAGACACGGGACAGAAGCCGAGAGGGAGGACGATGATATGAATGGCATTCTCTGGAAAGATCTGAGCTTTGATAACTTTCAACAACACTCAGAGTTCCAAACACGTCAGAAACGCCTCCATTTTCTAATGCATTTTTGGGATTCTTGAGAGTAAGCTGATGATACAAATGCTCCTGGATCCTTTGTTGGTTCTGGAAAAACAAACATAGTCCTAACCCAATACCTTCCCCAAACCCTATAAACCCAAAGCAAATGTTCGGTTGATAATGTTATTCAAACCCCAAGCCCTAAGCGAATCCCTAAAGTATGCTGGGAATGTTGTTCCAAGACCAACAAGGATGTTTTCCAAGAGTATGTCGTATTTGGCAAAATCAAGTAGGGGTGTAGCAACTATTATAATTAACCACTTTCCAACGGTTATTCCACCCTGCTTTTTGGGTAATAATAACTTAAGCATATACGTTTTAAAAACTTTGCTTCACTTCAGTGGAAAGGAAACAAATTGTATCCAGCTGAAATATCCCTTTTGAGACCAAGAACGAGCCTCTGCCAACCGGTCACATGTGCAGTCAATCGGACAAACTCGCAGTTGGTACTGGGCGAACATTATATGCCTAATTAATATTCATGAGTCATACTGACAAGAATTATGATGGGTCAGATTCTGTGCCACAGAAAAGTTGACTGAAGCCGATGATTATTTGTATGAAAATACCTGTAATCAATGATGGATGATATTAAAATTCGCAATAATAATTTTTTTTATTTTGATGTTTTACAAAGCAATAAAACCAAACAAAACTCAAACACAAAAAACAAACAAATAATAAATCCATTGTTGTTGTATACAGAAAAAAAAAAAATAAATTAAAAACAATAATAAAACATCGTTTATATTTTACGAAGCAATAAAAAAAAAAAACGTTTTATTTTAAAAGTTTACTAAGTTAGCCTGTTAATAGTTGAGTCCAGTATGTGGTTTAAATATGGTTCAACTCTTGGTCAGAGGGGATGGCTAATCTGGACGAGTAATTTTAAAAAGGGTCTTATCCTACCTTAAGGAAACCTTATCCCTGACTCGGCCTCATTACTAATATGTGACTGGGGGGCAGTAGTTACTGAGAAAGGCCCTCACTGGAAGACTGCATGATAGCATCCTTACCCCCTCTTCATTTTACGCCTCTCAGCTCTTATTGGCTTTTCCTCTGGGAGAGAGATAAGAGGCAGGCATATTTTTCATTTAAGCCCCTAGTCTCTGTCTCCGAGTAAAGGAGAAAAGAGATACTGAGGAGTGGAGGAAGAACTTAAAACAGTTCCAGTTAAGGAGTCCACGCAAGCATTGTACAAAAGACACCACGACTCTCCGGTACGTCAATATGGGATCCTGGACTTACGGCAGCCATGAAAAGTGGGAGATGGCACTTTGCGTTCCACCTTATTCGATCGGGGGCTCTTTTAGGTCCTCTCAGTCGCAGCTGTCAGAGCTCATTTCTCTCAACTTCTTAATAAACTGCCATCTTGCTACATTGCATGAAGCTAAAATTCCAGCAGGGAACCTGGAGACTGCTGTGCCAATTTGCAGGAACCCCCCGAGGCACAACCTCAAAAAAAAAAAAAAACATTCGCTATTCCGGAATAAGGCAAAATAAATAAAATGTCAACTTTAAAATACATTCAGATTTCCAAACATGTGGTTGCCTTTAACAAACGTAGAGAGGGTTTGGTGCTTTTGGCTTTCCATGGTTTGAAATAAAAGTCACGCAGGGTGATTCACCGCCACTCAAGGCCATTCAAATCCTTCCTGGTGGTTTGAGATCACAGGCTGCGCCACCCCGTTCCCAACCCAGCTCAATGGCATATTAAACTAAAAACACTTTCGCTCAACCCGCCCAGGAAGTGGCCGGACACCCCGGCTGACCACAGGAACCCGGGTCGATGGTGCCATGCGGATTTATCCCCAGAGTCTCTGAGTTTTCACAGGCCAGGGCGGCAGGGATAGCACAGCACAGACCCCCCCCCCCCCCC